>JBBBDQ010001657.1:1102500-1187500 GCA_037127315.1 Ascarosepion bandense | reverse complement strand
AGTTTCTTCATTATATATCTATGCATCTAAATCCCTTTATTATCTATCTATGCTTCTAAATCTCTTCATTATATATGCTTCTATATCTCTTCCAGGAGTTTAAATGTAAGGTCAATAGACACCTCCTAAAACACTAACTCACACCCACTCTCTCCAACTCTCTCCCGATGTACATCCTAAGTCGTCTACCACCCTCCTTCTGACATTTCCCATACCCAATCCCTCTATGTAACGCCCTGCGTTATAGTGGCAGTGGAATGCCTTGCTTGGGGTGACACGATTAAAAAAATATAGTTGCAAAGATAAATAATGAAGAGATATAATTGCATAGATAGGTAATGAAGTGATTTAGAAGCATAGATATATAATGAAGAGATATATTTCCATAGATAGATAATGAAGAGATTTTTTAGATGCATAGATAGATAATAAAGAGCTTTAGATGCATAGATTTATAATTAAGAGATTTAGATGCATAGATAGATAATGAAGAGATGTTTAATGTGAGTAAAAATGTTTCATTTAGTTCATTGATGCTACCGTCAACATCCCTTGTTACTCAGCCGATTGATGTTGTCCTCAGCACCCCGACACTATAGCGGCGTAGGCGGACATTCCGTCCACCCTTCAGTTGTTTTCAACAATTTACTGTTTGTATTTTTTAATTTTGTTTTATATACACTTTTATGATTTTTGTAAGTTTTTTTATTAATTGTGTTCGTGTGTGGCTTTTCGCGCAAGCGTCTAAGCGTTCGTCTGTGAGGATGTACAGTAGCGATTGTGAAATTCTGAAAATGGCGAGGCCAGTGAAGAGCTGAAAATTTTCCGAGAAGTAGGAGCAAACTCAAACCGTGTAATTACTGACCAATTCTTTCCATCGATCATAAATCACTGACTGCCTATATATCTACATATCTACATACCAAGTTAAGGACATTATTTCTAACTAACACCTTTCTTCAGATATGAAAATATAACTATTAAGTCTCTTTACCTCCCTACGAACATGCCTGTTTTTCTTTTATTTTGTTGGCTTTTAATAATAAAATAATAATAATAAACGTATAGGGAAAAGTGCTGAAGATCAAATCTTATCAAAATCAAAGAATGATCAGTCAGTCAGTTAAGTGCCATGCGCGATACACGCTTTGGGCGATCATGTCTCGAAAGAGACATGACTGACTGGGCAGAAAATTATCCCGCAGTAGGTTGCCATTGCTTTCTACCGGTAGACTGGTTGCCGACCAAGGCTATAGAACCCAATCTGTCCTATTATTTAACCCATAACTGGAGGGAAGATACGGATTAATACCTTTCCCAAGGGTATTTGCGCGTAAGTGAATGCAAGGAATTCAACTGGAATTCGAACTCGGTTCCCCGATTTCTCGTTCCGAGCCGATATCCACTGCGCCACAACGCACATCCAAGAAATGTGAATACTTCCTAAGCGGGGAATCGAACCCCGCAGGGATATGCGCTAAGGTGCGTTTTCCCATTTGCGTAGATGTGAGTACGTGTAGAATGTTGGAATCATTTGACGTCTTTTTTCGTTTTATTTTTTTGCTTTACGCTCGTTTTTTAGTTGGTACTCTTTTAAATTTTTTTTTCTTTTTTTTCGTACGGTAGTTGCCATTTTTACCATGGCTAATATTTTCTGGACATGTCAGCATTTTTAAATTTTGAGGGTTCTAGTTTTGTTTTGCTAGGGTAAGTTATATTTCGTTTTTTTACATAAAAAGTTAATATTAGTGTTTAAATACTACTACTACTACTACTAGTAATATATATATATATATATATATATATATATATATATATATATATATATATATATATTAATTATTAATCTAGAAGATGTAAAACTGCAACCTACTACAGATTTTTACATTTTGTTTTGACATGGAAAATTCTCAAACAGGCTAGAATCTCTAGATCGGTGTCTGCAAGAAAAAATATAAAATTATAAAGTACATGAAAAGTGATATATTACTAAATCAAAGGCATGAAACTACAGTAAATTGTAAACATATTAAAGAGTTAACCTTACAATTCTGCTAGGATGACAAAATCTAAGATATGAAACAATAGCAATTGTAAACATTTTACAGTAGTAACCTTACTATCTTGATAATTTACTTTAACTATATGATCTCTCTTATGTTAATTTATCCTTATTTTCTATTACAAATTGTGATATATTTACTGCTTTAAATTTTAATTTCAATATTAATTTTAATTTTAAATTTAAATTTATTTTATTTTTCCAATTTTTATATTAAGTTTAATGAATTTATACCTCCGTGTTATGTTTTTAAATATCCTCTAATGTACGTTTTATGAATAATTTCTCTGTTTGTGTACGTGATTTCATCATTTTTAAAAAAATGCCAAAGACTTTGGCTTGAAACAATGTAACCGATGTCTGTATCTGTCTGCAATTCAATTCGGGCAAAAATTTAAAATTTCTCTTTCTTAGCCATTTCTATTGTCACTCCTCTTTCTTCCCTCTCTACATTTTCTCACATTTTTCCTCTTTATTTTCCTCTTCACTTTCTACTCTTTTTCGTATCTTTCCTTTTCCACTCTCTTTCCTTTTCCTTTATAAAAGCACAATTCTATTTTTTTAAAAATGCCAAAAGATTTGAGCCCAGACACTATGCAACCGTTGTCTACAATTAACTTACGGCCAAAAATTAAAATTTCTCTCTCTTAGCCGTTTCCATTGCTTCTTTCCTCTCAATACTTTCCCCCTTATTTTACTCTTTACTTTCAATTTCCTCTGTATCCGTCTTTTTCCTCTTTTTTTCCTTTTCTTGATTTCTCATCTTATTTTCTGAACTTTTTTACCCTATTCCCCACCAATTTATAAATATTTATTTATCTTGTACAAAAAATTACCAAAAATAAAAGGAAGTGGTGCTTTTTGTTTTTTTAAATTTAATTTATTTTTTTAAATAAAACGTTTATTGTTTTCATTATGAACTACCTGATGAGACATTGTTCTTTTAATGTGGAAACAAAATGTACAATTTTGTAGTAATTTGTACATGTTCTAAATATTCATTGTTCTATTTTTATATTGAGCCCTGTTTTTAAATTAATGTTTTTAACGTTAATTATTTTCTTCGTTCCTTATTCATTTGGTTATATATATATGTATATATATATATATATATATATATATATATATATATATATATATATCGGTAGAGATATGTGTGTGTATATACGCCGCGCAGATACACATCAATATATAACTATTTATCAGATGGTAACAGAGCAGTGCTCAATGCAATATAAAAGAGGAAAAAGTATATATTAATAAATATATATATTATACTACGTTTTTAAACACGACACGGACTTTTTTGCATTATGCATTCATCAGGTGCATATTAAAAACTGACCATTTTTGGGTTTGAATTATGATTTTAGGTATTAGCGTTCCTTAAGTAAAGATAGTTATAAGCTGGAAATCGGGTTTTATTTATTAAATGTAT
Organism: Ascarosepion bandense; assembly: GCA_037127315.1. Taxonomy (NCBI): domain Eukaryota; kingdom Metazoa; phylum Mollusca; class Cephalopoda; order Sepiida; family Sepiidae; genus Ascarosepion; species Ascarosepion bandense. Next base: position 1,184,000 of record JBBBDQ010001657.1, on the reverse strand, counting down.
AATTTAGTTAAGTTTTTACCGAAGCCCCCCACCAAAAAGATCAAGAAAACTAAGAGAGAATCAAACAAACAAAAACAGTATTTACATTATTCGGACTATTGTCCTCAGCTTTGTTGCCATTTGTACGACGTTTTGGTCGTTGTGCGCTCCGGCCTTCTTTTGGTGCTAGAAATTTCGAACAGAACTCTTTATTACAATCACTAGGGTATATCATCTCCATCCCTTTTGCGTAGAGCCTCTTCTTGGTAGTCGACATCTGAAACATCGCACAAATGGCAAAAAAGATGAAGACAATTGTCCGAATAATGTAAATAGTGTAAATGATACCTCATCTCAGAAATATACACAAACAGAAACAAATAAATCGGTAAACTGTAGAATATCAAATAATTAACAGTTTTTATTAAAGTTTTGACATCTCTCATTTGCATTTTGCATTTTATTTTTTGAGAATAACTTTAATTGACTTATCAGATCCAACTAACATAGATCACAGATTTTTTTTTGTTTTGTTTCATGAAGTTGTTTTATTGTTTCTATTTACCGGCTAATTTTCCTAGTTTCTGCTAAATTCTTAAATTTTGCATTGTCTAAGTACATTCGTCTTTCTTAAGTCATAATCAAAGTTATTTTTGCGCTATGTCAGGTTTATCATTTTCTAATATCAATTCTTTGCGTCTTCATGTGAGCGTTCAATCTATATTTGGTCTTATTGATGAAATATATGTGCGTTGTAGTGCAGTGGATATCGACTCGGAACGACCAATCTGGGTGCCGAGTTTGAATTCCAGTTGAATTCCTTGCATTCACTTACGCACAAATACCCCTAGGAAAAGCGAGATAGATATCAGTTAGTTAAGTGCCATACATGATACACGCGTGAGCTATCATGTCTCGAAAGAAATATGACTGACTGGGCAGAAGATTTTCCTGCAATAGGTTGTCATTGCTTTCTGTGGTAGACTGGTTGCCAGCCAAGGCTATAGAACCCAATTTGTTCTATTAATTAACTCATAACTGGAGTATTTGTGCGTAAGGGAATGCAAGGAATTCAACTGGAATTCGAACTCGGCTCCCCGATTTGTCGTTTCGAGTCGATATCCACTGCACCACAACGCACTTACATTTACTTACGTACAAATACCCTTTGTAAAGGTATTAATGCGTCTCTTTCCTCTAGTTATGTGTTAAATAATAGGACAGATAGGGTTCTATAACCTTGACTGGCAGCTAATCTACCAGTCTACCACAGAAACAATAGCAAACTACTGCGTGATAATCTTCTGTCCAGTCAGTCATGTCTCGTTCGAGACATGATCGCCCATGTATCATGTATGGCACTTAACTGACTGACTTGATGAAATATCCGCAGTGTGTTCCAGAAATTTTGAGACTTTTTGGTAGAAACTGTTATATATGTTTTAGATTAACGCAATTTTAGTATATTATTGCTATAAATCTTATAAGATATTCCGCCAACATTATTCTAGATGGAGATAGACGAATGGAACCGATCTTTCAATATAGCCTACTAAACTCTACTTGTCACGGCTGAAAAATTTGCAGAATGCAGTCGGGTCGTGAAGAGAGTTTGATAGCTTACTATGCAATAATGTTTTCTATTAACTTGAGCAAAAACAGTACACGTAGTTATGAAATGCCCCAGACTGCTTATGGATTAACTTGTATGAGCTGAGCATTTGTTTTATTTTGCTGGCGCAAGAGGTTCAAGGACAGTAGAGAAGAGATGGGAGACGTTGGGAGATGTTAGATGGAGAAAGACATCAGAAATTTGGATTAGATCATAAAATAAAAACAACTAAAATATTTTGCTTGCTTTTATCGATTTTAATAATTCAGAACAATTATGATATGGATTTAGATTTCATTTAACCCTCTTTAAGTGATAATTGGATTAATTCACTTGATTAAAAAACATAAAATAGAAAAAAATAAAAATTATTTTTTAGATTGCTCGCAATTAATCCGTTCAATTGCCAGTTCCTTGATTTTTCTCTTGTTTAGTTTCCCATTCTCCAGCGTCGGAAAGTCATTAAAGTGCAGAAAATAATTCGGAACCATTGTAACCCAATCAAAACTGCTCTTATATTGCATTGTATTTTCACAAAACTTTCTCAGCGAGCTACTATCAAACTTATGCCCAGGAAAGAGTTGTACGCATGCGCACACATCTTCCCCACAGTTGACATCTGGTACACCGACTACAACAACAATCTGGACATCTGGATGCTTATCAACATACGATTCTATCAATTGTATCGGAAGGTTTACAGTTCCCTTGATGATAAAATCCGATGTTCTCCCTTTCATTATAAGATCTCCACCTGGCAACATCATACCAACGTCTGTTGTTTGAAACCAACCATCTTTAAGGGGAGAGTTAAAGCCACCATCATCGTAATCTTTTGCTATCCATGGGCTGCGCACAGACAGTAACCCAGTCTCCCCAAGATTGACTGTCTCGTTGCGGTCATTCACAATCTTTACTTCAACCCCCTGAGATGGACGGCCTAACATCCCTTGTAGGTGTTCTTCGATATTAGATTTTGTAAAGGTCCTTTGCGATATTAGGATGGCTTCTGAGCTGGCATAGGCGACTAGCATTTTATCTGCGAAGACAAAAGAATGTTTGATCATTTCTTTTGTAAGTAAATCTCCACCCGAGGCAACATAGTGAATTCGGAAGCCGAAATCCCGTAAATCCTTCAGATTATGAGGAGCCATACCGACCAAAGTACAACCCTCTTTTCTCCAAATATCAACAACAGTTTCAAAATTATGCGGTTCACTTAAGAATACAGTGTCCCCACTAACAAGCATTGTACCTGTATCTAAATAACAAAATGGGTAGCCACCAATATAGGCCATGGGACGGTTGTTGTATATCACATCATCGCAAGTGAGGTTTACATCATCATTGTGAGCAGCAGTACAGTTCAGAATGTTAAAATGGGAGTGATGTATCCTTTTGGGTGTTCCCGTTGTTCCAGATGTCATACAGATGAAAGCGGTATCATCAGGATTCAATACAGGAAATTTGAAAACGCTTTCGTTTTCCTGGGCACTGATTTCAGCAATTAATTCCGATGCTAGTAGTGCGTGTGGCGGTCTACCGTTAGATGAGACAGCTATACCGACTTTTAAAGAAGGACATGCGTCACTAGTGATTTTACCACCTGGGTGGATTTCAGCTACAGACAATAAATCATCCCAATGCTCTTTGGCGTCCAGAACGATAAAAGTGCAGTTGGCAAGAGCCTTTCTGATATCCGCAGCACCAAGAAGTAGATGAACTGCAATGCCCCCTGCCATCATGATACCCACGTCGTAAGACATCCAGTTGATACTGTTGGAGACACAGTAGGCTACACGGTCTCCTTTCTTAATGCCCAGTTTTAGAAGAGCGCGCGCAAATTTTAAGGACCTGTCGTAGATCTCCTTTCTGTAAGAGAAAAAGAAGAGATGAAAATGTGTATTTAATAAACTTTTTTAAAAAAATTTGTAAGAACGGAGTTCCATTTGCTTTGCGGGCTTACCTACTATCCAAATTCAGTTTGCATTAATGATTTCAAAAATTAAAAGAAAAAGGAAACAAGGTGAAAATAATTAAGGATATAAAAAGGTGCATAAAAAGGTGTGTGATAATTTCTAAATCGCAGATGGCAGAAAATAAGACATTGAAAAACAAACGTGCAGTGAAATAGCGAAAGAAAGCTAAACATTTTGCACTGGAAAATAAAATCAGATCAGTGTTCGGTGTAATATCAAGCTGCATCTCTGGTAGAGAACGTGACACATATAAAAAGATAAGAAAAATGTAGTTCTACTGAAGGATGCTGAGAATACCATGGACTGAACATGTGGGTAACCAGGATGCTGTAAGAAAAAAAATTAAAAATCTCAACAACAGCTGAAATGTCTAGGAAAGATGTTTTGTAAAATGCAAGCCACACAGGACACATTGAAGGTAAGAGGTATAGAGAAAGGTAGCGAATGACCTACTTAACGAGGTTTTGAGAACGGCTGGCAAAATCGGAAGCAAGAGATATTGCAAAAATAAAAATCTTATTCAGTGCTACAAAGGATACGAAACTGTGGTCAGCCATGATCGTCCAAGGATGACATTACATCGTTGAAGGATATTTAATTAGAATAAAACAAGAGAAGACCAAATTGCTATGTAACATCCATATCTAATATGGATATTACATATCCATATCTAATATGGATATTACATAGCAATTTGGTCTTCTCTTCTTTTATTCTAATGAAATACTCTTGTATACTATTCAGTGAATACTAGATAATTTTTCTTACAGTTTTGGGATGAGAGATAAGATTACTGCGTGAGTAATCACCAAAACGGAGGTTGGTGATAATAGTACAAAATTGAGGTTAGGAATATTAGTATACCAACAAGTACAAGTAGCTCACGCTGCGTGAAGTAGATACACTGCTAGTGAACTGCTAGTCAGTATAATCACTTCATTATTTATTGTACGATGTGTACAAATGTGGCACAAGGCCTAAAACGGGGATGGGGAAGGCTGGTCTTCATCTGTCCTAATTTAACTTAGCTATTTACTTTCGTTGACCCTAGCACACTTACAATAAACCTCTTGCCATAATACCACATTTTTACTTACCATTCTTACCACGTCCACCATAATACCTCAGATTCTCTATGTAGTCCTACTTAACTCCCATATGTACAATTTTCAGTGGAGGGCATGGGCAGAAAATAACAACATTAAAAAATTCCCCAATGATTTTATACAATGAAAGTAAGATATGTACAAGAAACTAAATAAAATTGTATTAGTAATAAAAGCCCCCCGACTACTCTAAGTCTGTGACAGCAAAATCACTTCCCCGGACGAAATATAATGCGTGGCTTTAGAAGTATAATAATACCACTTATCCGATCAGCAATCACCCACACAAACACTCACACATTTAAACACCATAACAAAAACGAAAAGCACACGAAAGACGCCACGCATCCACCGGAGAACTAACATTGTTGAACACCTAAAGTGGGAAGGGATGGGGGATTAAACTAAAGAAAAATAGGGGACAAAAAAGAAAAGGGGGCCAATGAGCAATCATAACCTAGCTAAGTTAACATTGAAGCAAAAACAGAAAAATCAAACGATCCCTACACTAACCTGACAGGGAAGGGGTGCACATGTTCTGTCCAGCACACACAATATTCTGATGCCTAACCAGCAACAAACAACCACTCCAGGTCAGCACCTTTCACTCGACAGAATCGCGCAAGACTCACCCACCTTTTGCCAAATTCAGATGGAGTGAGTCGTTTCCTTTCCGTCCTGATCTTGACTTTAAGCTGATGCTTAAAGAACAAGATCAGTTGGGAAGAGGTAAACTTCTCATCACCATAGAATTCCTTCTGTCGCGTCGTCCAAATCACGACTCGCATAACACCTAGTAAGCAAAAGAGCACATAGTGCTCAGCCCTAGATAACGGAGGTACGACATTGCTACAAACAGAACTAGCCTCAAGGACAAAGAACTTTCCACGCAGCATACGAACCATGAGATCTTCAAGAAACTTACACAACGGAGCAACAACACTGCAGTGGAAGAAGGCATGATCGACGGTTTCCGCCGACAGCCCACAACGCACGCAGGTTGATTTCGTGGTTAGGCCCGCTGCATGAAGCTTCTTGCCTACCCAGAGAGCCTTTCGAATCATCAGCCAGGTGAGTGATGCCTCATCGTTAGTGAGACATTTCAACCCAGGCGCCCAAGGCCATATGGAGCGAGCCTCCTGCTTCGTAAGCCCGAGCTCGCCAATCAGTTCATCTTGAACGGCCCCCCTAACTAAAACCCGATATAATGCCCTAAGAGACAACGCTTGGGCGTTGGAGAGGCCATCCGTAGCCCGCAAGAGGAACTGGAGAGCCAAACGACATTCTTTATAGAAGGAGCACTCGCCACGAGGAGTACGGCCGGCCTCCTCCTCCGACAAATGCACACTTCTCAAGGATGGAAAGTTTTTATGGACGTCCTCTTGAACGAGGGCGCCGTTCTCATCCTCCAGCATACACATTCGATCCAGGAATCTAATGCGAAGCGTGTGTTGACGAATCTCAACGCTAGGCATGCCCAGACCGCCCTCAGACGGATGAAGACAACAGATCTCGCGACGTACCTTGGGAGCCTTGCCTTCTCCCCAAAGGAAGGAGAACAAGAGCTGAATTAAGCCCAAACGAATGGCACACGGGAGAGGAAGTACCGAGAGTCGGTAAAGGAGAATCGGGTAGATGTGCGAGGCACATACTTCCGCCCTCCCCTTTAAGGAGAGCTTCCTCCGAGTCCACAGACGAACTGCGCACTCGGCCTTCTCTCGAACCTCCGACCAATTCATTTCCAACTGGAGATCAGGACCGAAGAAGACGCCGAGAATCTTGATTGGCCCGTCCGCCCAGAGGAAAGGTCCGGGAAGAGAAACTCCCTTCCACGCACCCAATCGCAAGCCAACAGACTTATCGCGATTGATCTTGGCCCCTGTCACCGTCTCATAACACCCGATTTCTTTGCTAACTTCGTCAATCTCGGCTTTGCTCGACACAGAAACCGAAACGTCGTCAGCATAGGCGGAGTATCTGGCCGAGGTGGTAGCACCGGGTATGGAAATTCCGCGAAGGACCGGATTCGCCTTTAACTTGCGTAGGAAAGGCTCCAACGCAAGAACGTACAGCAAAGGCGAAAGTGGACAACCTTGACGAATGGAGCGAGGTAAAGTGAAGGGCTTCGATCTTACTCCATTCACTTCCCCCAGCGCACCGGGGGACTCATACAGCAGTCAGATCCAGGAACGAAAGTACGGCCCGAAACCGGCGGCGGAAAGGACTCCAAGAAGCGATGGTTAACCCTATCGAATGCCTTGGACTGATCCAAATTGATCAGCGCGGCTTCAGTGTCGGTTTTCTCGATGATCAGGCGTACCAAATGAAGGTTGTCCTGAATAGTCCTGCCCTTCACAGCACAAGTTTGCTCGGGGCCAATCAGACGAGAGAGGACAGCCTGCAAACGGCGGGCCAAGACCTTGGCAAAAATCTTTAAGTCAGTATAATCACTTCGCTCTACACCAATAGTGTCTATGTATTTAAGAGGATAGGAACATTCCATTTCTGTACATAGGTAGGTATACAACAATCCTCATTTTAGATTAGCTCTTTCCAGAATCAATATTTTTCTCTTTTAGGGTCGATGTTTATCTTTTCCGTATTCTTTCTATTCCTCTTATTACGTCTTTCCGGATCTCTATTTCCGGAACTCTTTGTGATATGGGCACATCAAACGTATCAAAAAGAACATCCATAGGTTCCACCTTATTTGGCATATTGTTCTCTTGAACTGCATGCCTCTTTTTCATTTGGTTGTAGTGCCTTTTATGCACTAATTTTGGTCCCTTAATCAGATATACCATTTTCCCGATTGATCATTTTCCGGATGACTTTGCTTACTCGACGGCAAGAAATCTATTCTAAAGTCATAATTTAGAAGAATGGTTCCTGACAGTTGCAATCTGTTAGCCGTATGAGTCAGCAATCCTTTTTCTTATCCATAAATCGGTTTATGATCCGACTGCAATATAAACTTTTCTCCTGCAATTAAATCTATGGAATATTTTAGGGGCAAAGATAATCCCCAGATTTTCCTTTTCGATTACTGAGTATTTTTTTTCCGCTGGAAGAAGCGTTCTGGATGCATGTGCAATCGGTTTAACAGAGCCGTCATCAAATTTATGCATAATACAAGCTCCGATACCATAAGAATTCGTGTCACTTGCCACGATCAATCTTTTTAGGATCGTAATATGCCAAAAATAAATCTTAAGTTAGTATAATTTTTATTTTTTGAAATGTTTTCTAGTACTCTGACGTCCATATCCATTTTGAGTTTGTTCTGCACAAAAACATTGTAATAGCTTGCTAATCACAGAAAACTTTATAGGGAGTTGATATCTTTAGGAACAGGCATGTCCTTAATAGCACTAGTTCGCGCTGGATCCGGTCTCTTGCGACCGCTTAGCATGTAGCATGTCCATGACTTGCTGGAAGATAGCTGGAGCGACCTTAATGCCAAACGGCAAACGATTAAATTTATATAATCCTCTGTATGTATTTATGGTAAAAAATTTTGCACGTTCGTCATCAACTTAAATTTGAAGATGCTCGCCGTTAAGGTGTATTTTCGGAAAATCTTATCTCCGCTAAGCTGTTACACTTGTTAACTTGTTGCACCTGCCAAGTCCACCAGAAAATACATCTGGAAATTTAATTTTAATTCTTCTTTTTAGAGCTTCTGTTTCATTAGTAACAAAATGAACTGAATGGACAATTCAATAATTTAAAATTTTCTATGAAATCTGTATCAAAAAGATTATTCGTGTTTTGAATGACGAATATTTTTCATTTTAACGTTTTTATAACGTTATATTCGCGACAAATTCGACTACGAATTCAATTTTTTCACCAGTTACCGTACCAGCTATTTGAACCCATTAATGTTGGTTTTTCAATTTTCTTCTAAGTATAAACATTTATTATGCTTAAATCATAACCACTGTCTAGTTTTAACTTGACATTTTTATTCATGATTTTTACCTGCGCATATTTTCTCGTGTTCTGACTTGAAGATTCGTTGACAATAGTCACTCTAACGAAATGCTTAACTTGCTTTTTAATTTTTGTCTTGCAGTGTTTGTGTTCTTTTTGCTACGACGAAAGTATTCCTTGCTTTTTATGTCCTCCACAAGCAACAGCAGGGGTTAGACGTAATGTCTTTTTTCTTCACGGTTTTATCTTTATGGTGCACCTTTTTGATGTGTAGCATTCATTTTACTTCAATATTCTTAGTGTCCTGCCGAACGATTATTCATCTCTGACAATCAATGTTGCCACATCTGGTCGGGTGCCCCTACCATTCTCCTCGGGCTTCTTGACAAAATACAGCGAAGAATCTGTAACGTGATTGATACCGACTTATCTGACCGCCTTCAGTCACTCTCCCACCGGCGTGACGTGGCTTTCCTGTGCCTCTTCTATAAATACTTTCATGGCTTCTGCTTTGACGAACTTAAATCACTGGTGCCCCTTAGGTGTGAGTTTGCACGAGATATTAGATTGGCAACTAGGTCCCACCCTTTTACAGTGAAACCGATGAAATGTAACCGCAATTTCTACTCCAACAGCTTCTTTTCTCGCACTTCCCGCCTGTGGAATTCTCTTCCGCATGCTTGCTTCCCCGACGGTTATAACCTCCAGGAGTTTAAATGTAAGGTCAATAGACACCTCCTAACACACTAATCCTCCCATTCTCTCCAACTCTTCCCCTATGTACATCCTAACTTGTCTATCGCCCTGTGTAACCCCCTGCGCTATAGTGGCAGTGGAATGCCTTGCTTGGGGTGACATGATTAAAAAAATCATTAAATGTTTAGTAACTTGTCTTTTTTTGGTAGAATATAATTCATGAACTTCGTATGTTCGACATCGCCTAAATTTTCAAAAGAATAGTCAAACCTTTTTCTGCTTCAAATTATGCAGTTCCTCTAGTAAATGTCTTCGTAATTGCGGAAATACGATGCAAAAATGACGTCTTTTTCAGTCCTGTAGTTAAAATCCTTTATAGTTTTCATGATAACTTCCTCAGAAAAAAAAAAGAAATTCATGTTCCTTGTAAACCATTCATGTTCCTTGTAAACATTTTCTGCTGTTTCAAAAACAGTTTTTAAATTTCCACCATTTTATTTTTCAAAAGTATATATATATATATATATATATATTCACTATCAATCAAAAAACATTTAATTACCTACAATTATTTTCATAAACATGTGTAAACTTTATGCATATATAATCTTGTGTATGTTAAATTCCGAACACGGTAAGCACATTGTTATCGTGTTCATAATTGATGTTATAAAGTATAGGATTTTAATTTTTTATTAGTGATACCACCATTATTTTTAATCTTCTTTTACTTAACACTCTATATGCATAAATTATACATATGTTTATTTACAAGTAAAACAAAATTAATTCTTGATAATGGCTAAAAGTATAGGCAAAAGCGCTCGAAAGTACAAAACCTTTGGACAATTCTTATATATTTTTAGTTCCGAAAAGAAAAAAAATATACGAACATATAAAAAATTATATAAAAAACTTAATGATAATAACTTGTAATTTTTAAACACACACACACACACACACACACACACACACACACACACACACACACACACACACACACATATATATATATATATATATATAAAATCCAAAACGAATGAGCAAATAGGTAAATGGCTATCCAACGCAATTTAATTTTGAAATGTTTGAATTACTATATATATAAATATAAATATATTAGTAATATATATAAATGATAAAAATACAGTTTTATGCTTAATATGTTTATGGCTAAAAGTGCTCAATATCTGAGAGAGACCGCATGTAAAAATAAAAGTGGACACTGAGATCAGCACCAAGCCGCGATAGTCTGTTTCAAGTTTGAACGCAATCGTTACGCCATATTTGTTGTGTTACGCCTCGAATATTTATATATGCAGGAAAATGATGCATTATTTTCATGGTTTCTGCTCCCACGAGCTTAGCTCACTGACGCCCCCTCCACAAGAATTTACTCGAGCAACCAGACTGACGACAAGATCTCACCCTTTTACAGTTAAATCTAGCAAATGCAGCCACCACTTCTACTCAATCAGCTCCTTTCTTTGCACTTCCTACCTGTGGAACCCCCTTCCGTATACCTGCTTTTCTGATGGCTACAATCTCTAGGAATCTAAATACCATCTCTTATCCACTTGACTCCAGTCTTCTTTCGGTCTTTCTACACCATGTATCTTGTTCTTTTTCTTTTTCACTCAGCCTTCGCAACAGTCGTCACACTGGTATTCCTATCCTTCTCTTGCCCTTTCTCTGACACCCCCAGCAAATTGTTCGTCTTTCTCTTTACTCTCCTCCTGCTTAAACTTTCACTCTACTCTTATGTAGCTCCCTGCGCATCAGTGGCGGTACCGCCTTGCTTGGGGTGAAACAATTTAAAAAAATGTTAGAAGTTATATTGCATTATCGTAACGGTTATTGTTTAAGCAATAACGGTTATGTTTCAGATTATTCTAAAGGCTATTTAGTAGGAATAATCTTGCTTCCGAACTCTGTTATTTGATAGTGTTGTTCACTTTTTACGCCTTATTTATGATTGAATACTTAATTCTTTGTTGCTCTTGATTGTTTTATTACATTTATTTCTGCTTACGTGTTCATTTGTTAATGTGTTTTGATTTACGAAATTAGTTTATTCGTTTATTTGAATTTTCGTTTATTTTAATTTTGCGGGTATTGCTGATCTTGTTTGGTTAGTTTAAAATACTAGTTTTGTCTAAAATATGTTTCATTATCTGCGTTGTATATCTTGTATATATCTATCCTGGTGGTATTTTACAAGGTATTCGTTTTTAGTTTTGTGTTTTTATGTTACATAAAAAAACTTTATTTTCATGTCTGCGTTTTGACATTAGTTCTTATCGTTTACTTTGTAATTTGTGTTTGTCCCGGGAGAAGATTATAGCTATCTTTTTTCTTCTAACAGAGTTTACAATTTTCGGATGTACCGGTGTCGGTTGATGCTGTTTTTCTTAATTCCATGATATTTTTGGTTTAATTTTGATTTTGTATTTAATTTCCAATATATGTTTGCAAATCACTGTGTTGTTCGTGCATTTACTATTTGTAAAGTAGGTTTGTGTGCAAAGTTTCTCTATTTCCAAGGTCCTTCAGTTACTCCTATCTACATGTTTTTCATTATGTTCCGATCTTACGATGGCTTCTTATATTATAGTATTTTTCAAGCATTTGGCATTTAAGGGGCACTCATTCTTTACTTTGCAGATATAGGAAGGTTTGGTTTGTGCGGTTTTGTCGGTTGTTTTTCTGTTGTACTTTTTTATTATTATTATTTGTGTCCTGTTCTCGGTGAAAATCTGATTTTTAGAGTGGTTTTAGTGAATATTTTGTGAAGAGAGTTTAATGGGCGGAAGTGGTTCTGTATGTGTTTATTGAATATTTTCTACGTTTGTTTTTACGTAATTATTGTACAGTATGTTAAAACATAAGATTTTAAAAAATCCTGTTGCTTTTTTCTCGTGGTCTATTGTGCATACGGATGTTGCCGAAAATCCACAATATGTAAAACTGTCTTATATTTTTTTTGTAAATGATTTCGGTCGAAGAATTATTAGGTAAACCGTGGTTAATTGATTGTTGGACATCCTACGTTGTTTTTGGCGGATGATTGGAAGATGTGTGCATGTAAACGGTTTTGTCTTTGTATTTTCTGCAGAGTTGATATATACCTTTTCTTAGATTGAATGTGACGTCTAGGTGCCCTCCTTATTTTGTTTTTGTATGTCTATGACGAATTCTATATTTTAAAATATTTTTGATTATATTCTGGTTTGGCGTTTTTTTTCGTCTGTTATAATTTCTTTGAATTATGAGACCGTCGTCCCTGCAGAGGCCTATATAATCTCCATCGAATATTTTATTTAATTAACCGAGCGAATGAATATCAGTAAGCTATCAGACAACTGAATCGTCAATGTTTCCCATCGTAATATCAAAATTTCTTTCTCTCTTCAACAAGATATTAGTACCCATGATGCACCATTGACTAGTATATATGAATAGTGCAGCCACGACACAAAACACATGGCCTGAAGACTGCGTTAAAGCATGCAACAGAATGTTGCTTCAGTGTCAGCACACACACACACACACACACACACACACACACACACACACACACATATATATATATATATAGTCATCCGCAGACAAATCTGTTTCGCTGTAGTACAGCTCATCAGTACAGTTATACATCCGATTGCTTTTTACCCAGAATTTAAACTAGACCGAATTGGCGTCAGTCGGCGATTCTACCACTGACCCATGGCCGCTCGATAGAAGGTGGCAAACTTTTAGCGTGTATTTTATCATTACACACGCCCAATAGCTGAGAGTGTTCTAGTTCATTGCTGAATAAACGATGCGTATATACGAAGAGTAGCTACTGTTTTTCAAAGTCTCCCATTCTTCCAGAGTGCTCAATCAGGGTGTGAGAGCGTATATATATATATATATATATATATATACGTTCTCACAGAATGGAAGAATGGGAGACTTTGAAAAACAGTAGCTACTCTTCCAGTTGGGAAGGAGACGTTTTGGCGTAGCCATTTTGGCAGGCATTTGTTTTCACCGAAGGGACATTTTGGCGTCGGATTAATAGCTTTAGAAATTACTTTGTTTATTTGTTCTCTCTCTCTCTCTCTCTCTCTCTCTCTCTCTCTCTCTCTCTCTCTCTTATTAATAGTCAAATGAGATATTTTATTAGATGCTGATGAACAAATAAAAAGTCATACTGGAAGCTGAATCATTACTTCTCTTTAGGGATTTTGCTGATAATTACGAAATAAAAAAGTAAATTTTAAGATCAAAAGGTTCAATAATTTTCTAATTTTTTTTAATGATGCAGTTCCCGCAATTCAAGTTTTTAATTTGTGTCATTTCATCAGTTAAAAAAATGGTGTAAAATTTGATTTTAAGAGCAAATAAAAAAAATGTCGATTAAAAGTTTAAAGTTTACATTTTCCTTGCCAAAAATATTACTTCATTTTTTTAAGACAGTGACTGTTCCGAAGCCGAATCGGCCACGCCAAATAGTCCAATCAGTTTATCTGACGCCGAATCACCAACACCAAAATGGCCTACGCCGAATAATCCAATTATTTATCTGATGCCGAATTGGCAAGGCTGGATCAGCAAAACGTTGCAAACCCATTTCGAATTCAGTCAATAAATCTTACTATCGATCTTTGCTGTTTCGAATTATTAAAAATCAAGGTGACAAGATCCTTGCCGATATTCACGTCAGCAAGAAGTTTATAAACTCAAAAGCTCAACACATTCGTATTCAGACTACGAATTTATTTTTCACTCAGCTCTCTCTCTCTCTCTCTCTCTCTCTCTCTCTATATATATATATATATATATATATATATATATATATGTGTGTGTGTGTGTGTGTGTGTGTGTGTGTTAAAGAACAGAACACACACCACTTACTTGCTAGCCTGGTTTGGATCACTCATGTCTCTGCATGTTCAAGACGCTTGCTTGTATACCCGGCAACGGGAAAACGTTTTAAGAGGAGAGGAGCCTTCTTACGCCCACGCCTGACAAAAGAGGTGGGAAATCTCCTCACGCCCACGGCCGCCGGAAACCCCACAGAAGAGAAGGTAAACACACATTAACGCCACCAGTCAGGTTTATATAATCCCAAAACATACTTTTTGAATGCCTACAACTCGTCATAATTTCAGAGCTTTCATTCAATAAATTTTTCTAGTCTAGGTATGTGAGATTTTCTTCCTGGTACAACCCACAAACCTTGTCAGCATCTCTATACGGTCGGATCTTCCTAAGTATACTTCATTTCACATTAGGGCCTCTATCGCTTATTTATTTCGACTTCCACACATGGCTGGCGAGTTTAGTATAGTTTCCGTGTCTTTCCAACATAAATGAAGACTTATGATTATTCCAAAATTTTAAGTTTGTATTTAAACTTAATATGAACCAACAGGTACGAATCAATAATAAGTTAAGAAATGTGATTTGGTTCAACTCCCCTTTCAATTCGGAGGTGCAAACTAATATAGGGAAGGTAGTTTTGAAAATATTCGAAAAACATTTCCCCACGTCCACTGAATTGTACAAGATCTTTAACAAAAAATACAGTAAATTGTGTTACAGCTGCACCGGTAACTTGGTTAAAGCTTTAAAAAGACAAAACGCCAAAAACTACAAGGGCAACATGGAGAATGAAAATGGTAGTGACTCATGTAACTGCAGAGACAAGGACAACTGAAGGGGTGGTGTATAAAGCTAAGGTGGAAAATTCAAAAGGGCAGTAAAAGGTTTATGTGGGATGTACGGCTGGCTGCTTTAAGCGAAGGTAGTATAATCATAAGTTTTTATTAGGGTTGGAAAGGACAGGAATTGTACCAGACACGCAAGTCATGTGTGGCAGTCGGAGGAAATAAACAATAGATGCCCCAGTGTAAAATGAAGTATGCTTAGGAAGGTCTGGCTGTATAGAAGTGGTGACAAAGCTTGCAGGTTGTGCCAGGAGGTAAACTTGTTGAATGAAGGGTCTGAAATTATGACGGGTTGTAGGCATTCTAAAAAAGTATGTTTTGGGATTATAAGAACCTTGATGAGGGCGTTAGTGGGTTTTTACCTCCTCTTCTGCGGGAAGTCCTACGGTCGTGGACGTGAGGAGATTATAAGAACCTTGATGAGGGCGTTAGTGGGTTTTTACCTCCTCTTCTGCGGGAAGTCCTACGGTCGTGGACGTGAGGAGGTTTCTCCACTCATTCGTCAGGCGTGGGTGTAAGAAGGCCCCTCTCTCCTTCGGTCGATTTTCCGGTTGCTGGGTATATAAGCAAACGCCTTGAACATGCAAACTGCTACTTTCCTGAAGAGACCCGAGTGGTCAAAACCAGGGTAGTAAGTAAGTGGTGTGTGTTCGGTTCTTTAACATATTGTTAGCTCTGTATATTCAGTTCATTTGTCTTAGGTGTGCATTGAGCACTTTTTCGAACTACTGTATACTGGTTGAACCAGCTGCTATTTGTCGAGTATATATATATATATATATATATATATATATATATATATATATAGATAGATAGATAGATAGATATAGCAGAGATGATAATTTACGAAATATCGAAAAAATTGTGAATATTAGACTTAATTCGGTTTCGTTTACTGTGAAATCATTAGTGGTCGAATCAGCTGACGCAGCAAATTGATGACTTTGCTTATGTCGTTAGAGTTCGTGGGTTCGAATCCTGCCCAATGACTCACACATTTTCTTAACAAAATTTCTCATAAATATTCTGGCCGGTAGAGTTGTATATATAAATATACTGTTTCACAAAAAACAAAATATCTACTCAAATACGAGTATCAATTAAAAATGATGTTTAAACAAATATATATATTTGTGACGTACGAACAGTCCGGAAAAATAATGTGAAATGAATACAACTAAAATATTTTGATTGATTGTAGCTATTTTAATAAATCAAAAACATTATGATAAGGATTGATTATTTTTTTGATTGCTCGCTGTTAATCCGTTCAATTGCCAGTTCCTTGATTTTTCTCTTGTTTAGTTTCCCATTCTCCAACATCGGAAAATCATCAAAGTGCAAAAAATAATTCGGAACCATTGTAACCCAATCAAAACTGCTCTTATATTGCATTGTATTTTCACAAAACTTTCTCAGCGAGCCACTATCAAACTTCCGCCCAGGGAAGAGTTGTACACACGCGCACACGTCTTCCCCACAATTCACATCAGGTATACCGACAACTACAACATTCTTGACGTCTGAATGATTATCAACATACGATTCTATCAATTGTATTGGGAGGTTTACAGTTCCCTTGATGATAAAATCTGATGTTCTCCCTTTCATTATAAGATCTCCACCTGGCAACATCATACAAACGTCTGTTGTTTGAAACCAACCATCTTTAAGGGGAGAGGTAAAGCCACCGTCATCGTAATCTTTTGCTATCCATGGGCTGCGCACAGACAGTAACCCAGTCTCCCCAAGATTGACTGTCTCGTTGCGGTTATTCACAATCTTTACTTCAACACCCTGAGATGGATGGCCTAACATCCCTTGCAGGTGTTCTTCGATATTAGACTTTGTTAAGATTCTTTTTGATATTTGCATGGTTTCTGTTGTACCATAGTTAACTAGCATTGCATCTGCGAAGACAAAAGAATAGTTGATCATTTTTTTTGTAAGCAAATCTCCACCCGACACAATACAGCGTATTCGGAAACCGAAATCCCGTAAATCCTTCAGATTATGAGGAGCCATACCGATCAAAGTGCAGCCCTTTTCTCCAGATATCAACAACAGTTTCAAAATTTTCCGGTGCACTCAAGAATATAGTGTCACCGCAAACATGCATTGTACCTGAATTTAAATAACCAAATGGGTAGCCACCACTATAGGCCATGGGACGGTTGTTGTATATCACATCATCGCAATTAATACTTGAAGGATCATTGGGACAACCATTAGAATTCAAGATGTTAAAATGGGAGTGATGTATCTTTTTAGGAGTTCCTGTTGTTCCAGATGTCATACAGATGAAAGCGGTATCCTCAGGATTCAATACAGGAAATTTGAAAACGCTTTCATTTTCCTGCGCACTGATGTTAGTAATTAATTTCGATGCTAGTAGTGCGTGTAGCGGTCTACTCTCAGATGAGACAGCAATACCGACTTTCAAAGAAGGACATGCGTCACTGGTTATTTTACCACCTGGGTGGATTTCAGCTACAGACAATAAATCATCCCAATGCTCTTTGGCGTCCATAATGATAAAAGTGCAGTTGGCAAGAGCCTTTCTGATATCCGCAGCACCAAGAAGTAGATGAACTGCAATGCCTCCTGCCATCAAGATACCCACGTCGTAAGGCATCCAGTTGATACTGTTGGAGACACAGTAGGCTACACGGTCTCCTTTCTTAATGCCCATTTTTAGAAGAGCGCGCGCAAATTTTAAGGACCTGTCGTAGATCTCTTTTCTGTAAGAGAAAAAGAAGAGACGAGAGATTTATTTTTAGTAAACCTTTACAGATAACTGATTTTGATTTTATCTTGCTTTGTTTTTGGGTTGCCAGTCCTTTAAATTCGAACAGCTATTAGCTTTTGATCTATGATTTCAAATAATAAATTTGAAAAGAATGCACAATGAAAATTGTAATGGGTCCTCATCTGTAACTCCAGAATGAATATATACTAAATCGCTCAACAGAGAGAGAGAGAGAGAGAGAGAGAGAGAGAGAGAGAGAGAGAGAGAGAGAGTCGAGTCGAGTCGAGTCGAGTCGAGTCGAGTCGGTAGTAGTTCACTCCAAACCAGACTGACATTCATACTAACACCTTCTACATTTTGTATTTCTTGTTAAAATATATTTGTTATTTCTACCCTTGTGGCCGTGTTGTTCTTTCCGGACCCTAACCTGGTCCATAACAGTGGCGACGATGATATTGAAGAAAGGGATTCTACCCTGAGAACAAAAGAAAAACCTTTTGACCATCGGTCGCCCATAACAGCGGTGACTAAGATACTGAAGAAACGGATTCTACGCGAAGATAAAAGAAAAAATCTTTTTGTACACCCACCATAACAGCGGTGACGAAGATATAAAGAAACGAATTCTACTTGTCTACCATAACAGTAATCGAATTTTACGCAGGAAAACTTTTTTCTTACCAAGTTTTCAGAACAACAGGCAAAAAAGGGTGCTTACGTATTATCGGGAGGACCTTTAAAAAAACGACTCAAAAATTAAAGTAAATTATTTATTGAAACGGTTAAAACAATAAAATAACATTACATTTGTAATTCCGGAGGCCAGAACGTCGCAATTGCTTCCAAAAGTGACTCAAAGACATCAGTACAGGCAACATGCTTCCGCCACATGATTTCGGCCAAATACGACTCCAAATGGTGACGTGCAGTGCCACAGTGCTTCTTGTTTCGCCACTTTGTCGATCCCCATAGGCGTTCCACTGTCTGCGTATGAGCCCCGGTGTTCGAATCCACAAAGTTGTACTTGTGGTTGACGTTGAGGTGATGAAAGCCTGATTTTTCCAGTTCCTTGGTGTTATAAGCGGGGAAAAAAAAGAAAAAGTAAAAATCAAAGGTCCTCCCGATAATACGTAAGGACCCAAAAAAGACCTGAATTTTACTGGGACAAAAAAAGAAAAATATTTTATTTAAGTACACAACTCTAGTTACAAATTCTTAAGGAACGATTTTTCGCACATAAAAGCGACCAGTATTCATAACAGTGGTTTTCGAAAACCGTAAACGCAACACACAGAGGAGCAAGAGTAATCAGCGTAACAAGAAAGGAAAAAATCTGTAAGTTGATTTTTTTTTAAGCAAAATGATTTTTTGTTTTTATTTCTGGTGCAAAGAAGAAATATATAAATCATTATATTTATATTATATATATATATATATAATATATAATATATATATTATATTTATATTATATATATTTATATTATATTTATCATTATTTTTTCTGAACAAGAAAAAGGAAAATTTCTTTGATCCCAGTAACTATAAACCTTATGTACGTGAATAACGTACTGTAAAAAAAAAAAATGAAAGGAAAAAAAGTGTGTTTTTGTCTCTTCTCCTCGTGGCAAGAGATAGCTTGTGTTGTAATTAAATTCCGTTGTAAACAGAGGACTTTAAGACAACCATATTGGAACTAATGAAAATGTAATTCGAGCAGCAACAAAAAATGAGGAAAGACAGAATAGGCTCGAAAAGAAACAATTAAAAATTTAACAGAAAAACGAAAAAAAAGCATCTCGAACTACAAGAATTACTACTACGAGCTGTGACAAATAAAGGGAAAAATTCTGAAAATGAATCGGCATTCTCGCAAAATGCTATATGGAGCTCAATTAAAGACTTCACTTATGCACCGGACGAAGACAAAACCTTCGCGGCTTACTTCAGAAGATATGAATGCTTATATGAGATTGATTGCGGGAATTGGTCAGACGCCAAAAAAGTGCGTCTACTACTTAGGAAACTAAGGTCAAGCGAACACATTAAATTCGTAGACTACATCCTACCGAGGAAAACGAATGAGTTGACTTTCGGGGAAGCCATGAAACACTTAATGGAATTATTCAGTCCGTAAACTTCGCTATTCCACAAAAGGTGGAAATGTTTAAATTTTACAAAAAAGGATAGCAAAGACTATATAACATTCGCTTCCGTTGTAAACAAACACTGCGATGACTTTAAGTTATCTGACAATTTTAAATGTTTGACATTCGTCCAAGGCCTGGTTTCGACTAAAGACGCGGAGATCAGACAGAGAATTCTAACAAAACTTGAGAGTGAACCAGCATTGACGCTACAAAAATTAGCTGAGGACTGTCAAAAATATATGTGCATAAAAAAGGACTCGAAAGATATCGAAGAGTCTGGCGTCGCTCACATACGGAAAGTAAAACGAAAAACACGTTTTTCACCACCCGCCAAAACAAACCAAACCAATTACTTTACTACAAAAAGTCAAATGAAACCTCAGAAGAAACCACTACCCAGTCCATGCTATCGCTGTGGAACTCTGCATTGATACAAATAGTGTCTATACCACTATAAGACTTGTCTGTCGTGCAATAAAGTGGGACATAAAAGTTCACACTGTAGAACAAAGAAAGAAAAAATCCGAGCGAGAGCCACTAGAACTGACCAAGAGGACGGGATAAATGTACGAAAATACGTACAAGTGGAAATGTTAAACAAAAAAAATCAGTTTACAGTTGGATTCTGGATCCGATTTAACCATTATTAGCCTGCAGACATGGAAGAAATTAAACAGACTGACCATGTTGAGCCAGGTCGGTAACAGGAAGAAAAATCAAATTTAAAGGGGAGATTATCACAAACGTGACGTTCAACGGGTTGACCAAGAAATTAAAGATGTTTGTCCTAAAAATACGGAAAATTTATTCGGAACTGACTGGATGCAGGAATTTGACCTCTGGGACTTACCGATAAATACGTTCTGCCAGTAAGTGGAAAGTTTATCGACTGTGGCTAAGAAATTAAAGAAGAAATTAAAGGAGAGTTTCCCCGACATATTTTCAGCCGGTCTCGGGAGGTGTAAAAAATGGTGGCCATAATTGAACTAAAAGAAAATGTACAACCCATTTTCAAGAAGAAAAGAAATGTACCTTTGGCATCATTAGAAAAGTTAGACAAAGAGTTGGATAGACTCGTGGAAATATAGTCAATGGGCCGCACCTACAGTTTACGTGAAAAAGAAATCGGGAGAGATACGAGTATGCGATGACTTCTCGACAGGATTAAATGCAGCGATTAAAGATTATCACTATCCTTTCACTAGTCCAAAAGAAGTATTCAAAAGATGAACGGAGGAAAATTTTTCTCAAAGATAGACTTGAGCGAAGCATATCTACAAATACCAGTAGACGAGGAAAGCTCGTGGTTGTTGTGCATAAACGCTCATATAGGGTTATATAAGTTCCAAAGATTAGCATTCGTGATCAAGGTTGCGCCGGCGATATTTCAGCACATAAGGACACTATGCTAGGCGGACTGGATTTCACGATCGCATACCTTGATGACATCCTGAAAAATAGCAAAAATATTGAACAACACTGGGAACACGTTCAAGAGGTCTTCACGTGGATACAAAATTAAGGCTTTAAGGTAAAAAAAATAAATGTGACTTCTTTATGAAGGAGATAAAATACCTGGGCCATATTAGTAACAAAGAAGGAAGAAGACCAAACCCAGTAAGAGCCACGGCAATAAAAAAACATGCCGGCTCCAAAAAATATAACCGAGTTATAAATCTTTTTTGGGCTGAGTAAATTATTATCAAGAGTTTATACCTAACATGCACAAATTACGTGCACCCGTAAACGAACTGTTGAAGAAGGAAAAAGTTTGGGAATGGTCATCCGAATGTCAGAAAACCTTCGAGAAAATCATTAAGACTCTAACAGCAGATTTTTTTTAACGCATGATGATCCGAAATTGGAAATAATAGTCGCGAGGGACGCGAGTTCCTATGGTGTTGGGGCATGTATACTTCATAAAATGCCGGATGGGACACTAAAACCCATCGCGCATGCGTTGAGAACGTTACTACCAGCCGAAAAAATTACTCGCAAATCGAAAGGGAAGCATTGGGCATTATTTTTGCGGTTACGAGATTCCACAGATATATTGACGACAGATATTTTACCTTACAGACGAACCATAAGCCGTTACTGACAACAGTCAGTCAGTTAAGTGCCATACGTGATACACGCTTGGGCGATCATGTCTCGAAAGAGACTGACTGGGCAGATGATTATCCCGCAGTAGGTTGCCATTGCTTTCTGCGGTAGATCGGTTGCCGACCAAGGCTATAGAACCCAATCTGTCCTGCTATTTAACCCATAACTGGAAGGAATAGACGGATTAATACCTTTCCCAAGGGTATTTGCGCGTAAGTGATTACAATGGATTCAACTGGAATTCGAACTCGGCTCCCCGGTTTCTCGTTCCGAGCCGATATCCACTGTACCACAACGCACATTACTGACACCATTTGGATAAAAAAAAGGCCTACCTGTCTACACTGCTAATAAATTACTAAGAGGGAACGATTCTATTAAATTATAACTTCAAATTAGCTCATCTTCCATCAAACAAAATCGGGCATGCAGACGGTCTTTCGAGACTAGTATCAAAGAAACGGAGCCATTAGAAGATTCCTTAATTGCAGCTTTACGATATGAAGGAGATAGTAGAATATTATTATGCAGTACTGTTGTGGATTCTTGTTAGAAACCACACAATATAATGATAACACAAAACAGATATGAGATGAAAAATGTAAGTATATTGAACAAAAGATATAGAGCCTGTACACGGTTAGTAGATTCAGGAATACTAGGACTACTTGTTAGTAGGAGTCAAATATATACAATCTTGTATCTAAGAAGTCTGGATAAGAAATCTATATTCTTGCTGACCAACTAGCGGCGGTTCAACTGCTGTGACAAGCACAGCTTTCCTGTTGTGGGGAATTACCTACATAAGATAATGGACTCGTCATAGGACTATATGTAGCCGAAGGTTATTAACTCTCGGTGTGTTGCTGAGACTCTGCGCCTCTGCAACTGTGACACTGTCTGCTCTCTGTCTACGGGTAGAAGGCGCTCTCTGCTTCCGAGCAGAGAGTAAAAGCCCAGTTGTGGTTCCGCCGAAGGGTAGAAGCACGACTGGGTAAAAATAGACAGACATTTTTTGGTCGAGCCATATAGCCTGGAAATCCCAGTCATAACTGACCATGTGTCATATGTTGCCCTTACTGGGAGGGACAACTAAATATAGTTGCTGAGACTCTGTGGAGACTCTAGTAGTGTTCACTGACTTACAGTATAGTATTCTCTTTTGGCTTTTCTATGTGTATATCTTGTATCGTTGTATTGTTTTGCCTAATATATGTCTAAACCTACATTGGCGTTGGCTTAGTCGTAATTTAGGTCCACATCAACTGGCGATGAAGTATTCGAACTCTCACGGGAAAGAAAAATTTATACACAGGAAAACTTTCTTTTGTCTATCGCCACATCAACTGGCTATTCGAACTTCATACGAAAAAACAAATTTTTCTCTCGTCACATCGATTAAGGACGGAGTATTCAAACTCGTACAGGAAAGAAAATTATTTTTCTATCGCCACATTATCTGGCGTTATAATATTCGTATTCATACAGGGAAAAAGAAAACTTTCATACCACTATCGCCATAGAAACCAGCGACGGACTCCTAAGAATCTGACAGAAAAAAAAAACTTCTATTTACCAGAACATTCAAAGTGACCCTCCCTACACATAAAGCCGGTCATATACTTGAGTATCTGGAAAAATATACTCCAGCGGAACTTGTTATAGGAAAAATCTGTAAGTAAATTCATTCTATTTTTGACATACATCTTTTTTCACAGAAAAAAATGGAAGCATTATCTAAAATATTGCCTCAGTTAATGCAAAAAACCGACGAACGTTTATTATTACGACAGCAAAAAACCGACGAACGTTTATTATTACGACAGCAAAAAACCGACGAACGGTTACTGTCACTTCAACAAAGAATGGACGAACAACAATAACAAGAGTTACTCATCAGAGTATTGCAAGGCAAACATTTTGAGAAGACACTTCATTTTCGCAAAGTACCATATGGAGTACCATCGAAATATTCGAATGCGTGCCCGATAACGAAAACACTTTCGACGCTATTTATAAGCGGTATGAAGATTTATTCAACGTTGACTGCAGTAACTAGTCGAACGCGAAAAAGTACGTTTATTGTTACAAAAATTGGGTACAGCAGAACACAGCAGGTTTGTTGATTTTTATCCTCCCCAGAAAAACGACAGACTTAGAATTCTTGAAGACTGTTCAGCTACTATCGGAACTATTCTGGCCAAATACCTCACAGTTTCACAAAAGGTGGAAATGCCTGAATCTCGTTAAGGAAGAACAGCAAGATTACCTAACTTTTGCTGCCACAGTGAATAAACACTGTAATGACCTTATGTTGCCGATAAGTTCAAATGTCTTGTTTTTGCTCAAGGTCTGATCTCAGCTGAAGATTCAGAAATAAGACGTCGGGTATTGACCAAATTGAATAATGAACCAGAGTTAACACGACAAAAACTGTCAGAGGACTGTCAGAGAGTCATATCTGTAAAGAGCGACTCGAAAAGCATAGAAGAGTCAGGCGTTAGCCATATTAAAAAAAATTAAAACTAGACAAAAACGCTACTCCCCAGAAAGAGAAGAAAAAAGATTTCGACAAATATACGAAAAGACAGGATAATCTCCCCCGCTACTGGGTCGTGCTACATGTGCGGTAAACTGCATTAGATGAGATTTTGCCCATCCAAAAAGAAGAAAACCTGTCAAAACTTCGGTAAGGTTGGATACTTTACGTCAAGTTGCTGGTATATAAGAAGATCAAGAAAAACAAGAAATTAACAGGAGTTAGACAGACACAATCTAACGATAATGAAGATGGCAAACAGTGAAAATTTTCAATAGAACAGTCAAACTTCAGTTAGATAACAGGTCTGACTTGACAATCATTAACGTCCATACATGGCGGCGGCTGAAAAAACCGCCCTTATTAAAATCCCCCCCCCCCAAAAAAAAATAGCATGATCGGTGACAGGAGAAAAATTAGACATTCTGGGTGAAGTATTCTTTACAGTTACCTTGAGCGGAATGACTAAAAAACTTAAAGCATATGTAATGAAGAATACAGTAAATTTATTAGGCACAGACTAGATTGAGAAATTTAATCTGTGGGATTGTCCGTTAAGTATGTTCTGTCGAAAAGTCCAGTCTACTACTATATCAAGGAGCGAAGAGCTAAAATCTGAATTAAAAGAAAAATTTCCGGAAGTATTCTTAGGAGGTTTGGGAAAATGTACAAAAATTAAGGCTCAGTTGCAATTGAAGGATAATGCGAAATCCGTGTTTAGAAAAAAAATGTTCCATTTGCAGCAATTGAACAAATAGATAAAGAACTGGATAGATTGGTGGACTCAAAAATCTTATCTAAAATCGACTTTTCAAAGTGGGCAGCACCAGTAGTATACGTAAAGAAAGAAACGGACCAAATCACAATATGTGCTGATTTTTCAACAGGATTAAATTTATCACCCAAGGATCACTGTCCATTACCGAGCTCCAAGGAGACATTTAATAAGCTGAATGGAGGAAAATTTTTCTCTAATATTGACTTGTCTGATGCGTATTTGCAAATTGAAGTTAAAGAGGAGTGCTGGAAATTATTGTGTATTAATACTCATAGAGGCTTGTATAAGTTCAACAGATTAGCCTTTGGTATCAAGATCGCCCCTGCCATTTTCCAACAGATTATGGATACTATGCTAGGCGACCTCGATTATGCAACCGCTTATCTTGATGATATATTGGTCAGGAGTGAACCAATAGAAGACCACAAAATGCATATCAAAAGCGTATTCAGCAAAATTAAAGAATACGAGTTTAAGGTAAAAGAAGCCAAATGTGAATTTTTTCCTATCCCAAATCAAATATCTGGGTTATATCATCGACAAGGAAGGACGATGTCCAGACCTGGAAAGGGCCACAGCCATCAGAGATATGCCGGCCCCGGATAATATACAATCACTACAGAGCTTCTTAGGCTTGGCGAATTTCTACCAAATTTTCATAAAAAATATGCATAATCTGAGAGCACCTGATCTCAGATCTCTCCCTAACCCACTACAACCCAAATTTGGACATAATAGTAGCAAGTGATGCCAGTTCCTATGGCGTTGGCGCATGCATTTTACATAAATTCCCGGATGGAACAAGGAAGCCAATAGCCCACGAGCCTCGATCCCTGCTGCCCTTGGAGAAGCAATATTTTCGAATCGAGAAGGAAGTGTTGAGCATAACTTTTTTCCGCAGGTATCTGCACGGCAGAAAATTCGTCTTACAAACGGACCATAAGCCTCCGTTAGCGATATATGGTAACAAGAAAGGCTTACCGGTGTACACCACAAATCGACTGATCCGTTGGGAAACGATTCTACTAAAGTATAATTTTAAAATAGAATACCTTTCATCAAAAAATATTTGCCACGCAGATGGTTTGTCGAGTCTTGTCCAAAAAAAAACAAAGAAGTTTTTGAAGATTCAATCATAGCAACACTTAGAACAGACTGTGAAATTAAGAGCATGATCGCGAATACGGTAAGAGAGCTACCAGTTTCACTGACGGATATAAAAAAGGAAGCTCTCAAGGATGAATTTATCACATCAACAAAAAATAAAATAAGTATGAAAGATTCAAGGGTCCCTGAAGTTTTTTCCCTGTGTGACGAAGTGTTACTTTATAATGAGCGGGTGGTGATACCCAAAACTTTGCAGAAAAAATATTACGAGATTTTCATTCTGGACACCCAGGGAAAAATAAAATGAATGCGAGGGTACGTCTACTGGACCAACATGGACAGGGATATTACCGACACGATCGACTAGTGTAAAGGGTGCGCATTCGCCGCGAAAGCCCCACCAATAACGTGCAAACCTTGGCCTAAAACAGATCAACCTTGGCAACGGATGCGATTTGACTTCGCAGGTCCGGTTGAAGAGCAGTACCATCTCATAGTAGTCGATAGTCACACAAAAAGGCCAACGACGGAATGAACTATAGCATTCATCCATGAACTCTTCATGCGGTTTAGGGTAGTGGACACGATAGTCACAGACAATGGGACACAGTTCACGTCTGGTGAATTTAAACAGTTCTGCAAATCATTTCTGGTTAACCATATAACGACCCCCCCCCCCAGTACCATCCGAGGTCAAACGGTCAAGCAGAGAGATTCGTAGATACCCTCAAGCGAGCCCTTAAAAAGCGCAAGGCACCCTGACAGACAAGGCGTTGCAACAGTTCCTCCAAGTGTATCGGATTACACGAAATCCTAATACACACACAGGACACTCATCTGCTGAAGTAATGTTTGCCAGAAAGATAAGGTCGGCATTCGACAAACTTATCTCGAAAGCAAAGTTTAAAAGACTATCGCGCCTTCCAGGAAACGTTATGTTTGCGGAGAGAAGGTGCTCTTCAAACTCTACAAGAACAATATGAAGTTTTAGGAGGTGGGATTTCTGAAGCAGAGAATCGGAGACCTTGTGTATATAATTCAAGGACCAAAAACGTACAGAAACGCCATCAAAACCAGATGAGGAAATGTCGTGTAAACGACACAGAGGAGTCACCACCTGTCATCGAAGAACCAATTGACGTTATTTATGAGAACTTTGATCTTGAAGCCCCCCAGGTTTCGCCTGAAAAAAGGAGGTCGAACAGGAAAAGGACGTTTACCGATCCCCTGGGTATTGACCTCAAGAGAAAGAAGTATGGAACAGTTTTGCAGGGGAAAAACTCTTGGAAGTGGGGTGTTGTGGGGTATTACTCACATAAGATAATGGACTCGTCATAGGACTATATGTAGCCGAAGGTTATTAACTCTCGGTGTGTTGCTGAGACTCTGCGCCTCTGCAACTATGACACTGTCTGCCCTCTGCCTACGGGTAGAGGACGCTCTCTGCTTCCGAGCAGAGAGCAATAACCCAGTCGTGGTTCTGCCGAAGGGTAGAAGCACGACTGGGCAAAAATAGACAGACATTTTTTGGCCAGGCCATATAGCCTGGAAATCCCAGTCATAACTGACCATGTGTCACATGTTGCCCTTACTAGGAGGGACAACTAAATATAGTTGCTGAGACTCTGTGGAGACTCTAGTAGCGTTCACTGACTGACTTACAGTACAGTATTTTCTTTTGGCTTTTCTATGTTTATATCTTGTATCGTTGTATTGTTTTGCCTAATATATGTCTAAACCTACATTGGCGTTTGTCTTATTAACGATGGTCCTACTTTAAGTCCACATCATTTATACACTCACTGTTTTACACACTGCCGTTCTCTTTAGGCAGGATCAGATGTACACCTTAGACGAGTCCAATTATATATGTAAAAAAGGGGTGACTCCCCAACAAGTACAATTCGAGACCACCCCGTCATATTACAGGAAATAAGAAACGAAGCAGTGAATGACGAATTTATGAAGGAAACGAAAACAAAAATTGCAGAAAACGATAAGCATATCTCAAACAGTTTTTCGTGATGTAATAATGTTCTGCTATATAATGAAAAAGTAGTAATCCCGAAAACGCTACAAAGGAAAATTCTCAAGGATTTCCACTGGGACCGCCTAGGAAAGAACAGGATGAAATCCTTAATGCGAAGCTGTGTGTACTGGCCAAACATGGATCAAGATATTGTACATATGGTGGACAAATGCAAGGGCTGTTCCTTAGCAGCCAAGGCACCTCTGATCACTCATAAGCCATGGCTTAAGACAGATTGACCGTGGTAGAAAATCCATGCAGATTTCACAGGTCTATTAGTGGGCGTCTATTACTTGATTGTAGTAGACAGTTACAGCAAATGGCCAGAAGTATTTCGTTGTAGAAAACGTACTTCTGAGACGACAATAAATTGTCTCCACGAGCTGTTCGCTTGCTTCG
Source organism: Ascarosepion bandense (assembly GCA_037127315.1). NCBI lineage: Eukaryota > Metazoa > Mollusca > Cephalopoda > Sepiida > Sepiidae > Ascarosepion > Ascarosepion bandense. Next base: position 1,155,124 of record JBBBDQ010001657.1, on the reverse strand, counting down.
GTGCGGTGGATTGTTTAGTCACTCATAATGGGACACAATTTACATCTGCGGAATTTTGTGGATTTTGTGAAACATTTTCAGGTGAAACACATCAAATCTCCGCCATATCACCCAATGTCAAACGGTCAAGCGGAGAGATTTATTGATACACCAAAAAGAGCACTAAAGAGAAACTCATGGCGTACCAAGAGAAAAGGCATTACAACAATTCTTGCAAGTGTATAGAATTACACCGAACTGTACTACGCCATCGGCACCATCGCCGGCGGAAGTAATAGATCGGTATTCAACAAATTACTGTCGAATCAGACAAAACAATCACCAACATCGTTTGTACTGAAAAGAAAATTTAACCTACGGAAGAAAGTTATTTTTAAATGCTCAAAAACAACACATCCTATTGGGAGCCAGGTACAATAGAGAAACGGATCGGGAACAGGATTTACATAATTCAGGGTCCAAAGTTCTCATATAAAAAGCATTTAAATCAGATCAGAAAGAGGCTGTTAGAGGATTCTAACGGTTTCTCTTAGTAAGAGGAGGATTGTAATGAACACAATATTTGACACGTTGTAAAGGTCTCAAGCAGTTTCAGAACCATGGAAATCTAGGAGAAAAAGAAAATTTACAGAGCCTTTGATGATTAATCCGAAGAGGAAAAAAATTTAAAGACTTTTGCGAGGTAAAAGCTTTGGAGAGAGTATCATGGGTCCTTAACTGTAACTTCAAAATGAACTCTTCCTAACACAATATATACTACTCCTCTCAAGATATATATATATATATATATATATATATATATATATAGAGAGAGAGAGAGAGAGAGAGAGAGAGAGAGAGAGATAGAGAGAGAGAGAGAGTCCAGTTGGTAGTAGTTCACTCCAAACCAGACTGACAGTCTTACTAACACCTTCCACTTTTTGTATTGTTATTTCTTGTTAATATATATTTGTCATTTCTAACCTTGTGGTATTGCTTTTTTTCCGGACCATAACCTGGTTCATAACGAAAACAATTTAAGATATATATATATATATATATATATATATATATATATATATATACTCAAAATAACAGACGACAGAAAATATGACACTGAAAAATGAAGGCACATTAGAATAGCAAAAAAAAAAAAAAAAAAGAAGCTAACCAAAGTATTATTAAACTGGAAACTTTACTTAAAACAAAGAAAATTACTGAGTTCATGAGTAATATAAATCCTCCTAAATGTCAGTAAATGCTATATGATCTCCTTACGTATGAATAGGAGAAATAAAGCATAAAATATATGGTTATACCGTAGTATTTTCTAAATACCGTGGACTGAACCTGTGAGTAAAATATTCAATCCATGGTATTCTTAGGAAATACAATAAAAAACACTAATATTAGAGTTGATGGAAAGTTCTAAGACATTGAAGTCAAGAAGGACAGGTGAAAGCTATAAATATCTTAACTAATAAGATTATGTAGATCAAGAGAAACGTAGGATAGGTAGGGATTGCAAAAAGACAAATTTTATCCAAAGCTTCAAAAGACAATTACTAAGTTCATTTGTAATATGGATCCGCCTATATGCCAGTAAATGAGATATGATTTCCTTACGTATGAATATGAGACATAAGGCATCAATATATGGTTATACCGTAGTAATCTCTGAATACTAGGAACTGAAACTGTGAGTAACATATTCAGTCAATGGTATTCTTAGGAAGGACAATAGAAAATAAAACGCGTATATTAGAGTCTTAGAAAATGGCATCATGAAAAAAGAGTTGATGGAAAGTTTTATACTCTTAAGACACTGAAGACAAGAAAGACAGGTGAAAGCTATAAATACCTTAACTGATAAGTTTATGTATACCATGAGAAAACTAGGATACGTAGGGATTGCAAAAAGCCAAAACTTATTCAAAGCTACAAAGAACAAGAAATTTTACAGAGTCATGTTCGCCCATGCCACGAAGGAAAAAGTCACATGTGATGAATTCCATGGAGTGAAGATGTGTATATTTATTTTACTACAGACAATTTAGGGACATGCCCGAAGAGGTATTGGGGCCAGGCTAGTCGTCACTTGCTATCGTATAACATCAGAATTTGATTAGAGACCTATTTATTCATTACAATTTATTCATTCACCATAAAGACACTTCCCTCTTTACATAGAGCAAATGAAGAAACAATTTCAGCTAAAGAAAACATTTTTGTTGTTTACCTGATTTATCACAAATTGCCTTTTTAGGTTATCTGTCACGTCATATACACATACGAATTCACTCACTCATAAAAAATATAAAAGGCTTACATTTTGTAGCAAGTAAACAAATTATTTGTTATATTGATCCACGATTCTTGCCAAACAGTCATGCTTTGCCAAGTATTAATGTAGCCTTACATGTGCCTCTTGTTTAGAAGCGTGTGAACAAGTAGGAATAACTCACATATATATACAAATGTAAGATCCACGTTTCTGACCAAGGTTGATACGGGAGGTTCGCACATTGATTAGCTGATAGTAAATGATGAAAAATCCGAGTGAAACAAAATATATTGTTAAATATGGACCATTAAATTTTCGGGTTATTTGTTTGCATGAGCTATAATATATAGCGTATCTGTTACGTGGTTCATATAGCTGGCAATGCATTCGGTCACGTTTAAAATAGTGTTTTTAGTCAATGTTTCACCAGATCGAGGAAGCCAGGTTTAGGACTGAGCGTAGGGGAACTTTCGGTGGAGTTGCGCAGAAACAATTAACTCACAGGTACAGGTGTGCAATTGTGCGAACGACAGACATATAGAAAGCATTTATAACGACCGCTCCTGAGAGTGCTTCGACAGTTTCTCGTATATTGCATACGATAAACAAAGGTCAATGATGCGGTTCTGGCGCGTTAGGGGCACATGCATATTATCATTAAATTGCTTCTTGACTTTATTACACTTTCTTTGAAAGCAAAAATTACCTCTGTCCTTGATTTAACACTGTCTCATTATCTGAAGAGGACTGGTGTTAGAACACACACATGAGCGTGATCACTCCAACAAACTCAATAATATGAAAGGCCTAATTAATCTTTCCCCCACAACAAGATCGTTTCTTTCATCTCAGTAATCAGTAAGCGGTGTTCAAATTTCAGAGTAGCCTGTTGCCTTACATTTTGTGCTAATGTCACTAGAAAAGGCAAAAATCTAGCTCTTATTTAGTTATGTGTTTTCTAACGTCGAACGATATGAAAGTCTTGAAGAAAGACTATTTGGAATTCAAAATAACATAGAAAGGTCCTGAAATCTACAACACTGTCTTTCTCTCGTCAGTGCATTGAAAACTGTGACCATATCTGGTCGGTTGCTCCTGCAATTGACTTCGACGTTCTCGACAAATTCAAAAGAAGAGCATGCAATGTAATCGGTTTAATCATTACCTCTTATTTAATTCCTTAGAGATGTTGCTGATAATAACGAAAAGAAAAAGTAAATGTCAAGAATAAAAGTTTTAATAAGTTTTTAAATTTTTTTATGATACAGTTTCTGCAATTCGAGTTTTTAATTTACGATATTACATCAATTTACAAAAATGGTGTCACATTTGATTTTAAGAATAAATGAAAAATGTCGATTAAAATTTTAAAGTTTTTATTTTCCTTGCCAAAAATATTAATCCATTTATATATACATTGATGTCAAAATATTCTTAAGCCTAATCGGCCACGCCAAATAGTTCAGTCAGTTTACCTTACGCGTTATCAGCAACACCGAATGGGCTACTCCGAATAATTTAATTATTTATCTGATGCAGAATCTGTGAGGATGAACTGGTAAAAAGTACCAAACCCATTTCAGATACAGTCTATAAATCTTCTCATTGATCTTTCGTGTCTCGAATTATTAAAAATCAAGGTGACAAGGTACTTGCTTATATCCACGGCGGCAAGGATTTATAAAGTCAAAAGCTCAACACATTCTTACTCAGGCTGCGAATTTACTTTTCAGCTCAACCTCGTATATATATATATATATATATATATATATGTGTGTGTGTGTGTGTGTGTGTGTGTGTGTGTGTGTGTTTTAAAGAAAGGAGCACACACCGCTTACTTGCTACCCAGGTTTTACCCACTCAGACGAAGGAAATGAGCAATAGAACCCCCAATGTAAAATGGAGTAATGGACTATACTTAAAAATAGTTTGGCTATATAGTGTTGGTGACAAGGCTTGCAGGTTGTGCCAAGAGGAAAATCTAGATATTGTCACTTACCCAGACCAGAAATATTAACTGAATGAAAGAAGTTATGACGGGTTGTAGACATTCAAAAAGTATGCTTTGGGATTATATGAAGCTGGCTGTGGACGTTAGTGTGCTTTTACCTTGTCTGTTGTGGGAGTTCCGGTGGCCGTGGGCGTGAGGAGGTTTTCCCCCTCTTTCGTCAGACGAGGGTATGAGGAAGTTCTTTTCCCTTTCGGTTGATTTTCGGTTGCCGGGTATATAAGCAAGCGCCTTAAACACGCAAAGTGTTACTTTCCTAAAGTGACACAAGTTGTCGAAACTAGGGTAGCAAGTAAGTGGTGTGTCTTCTTTTACATATAGTTAGCTCTGCTTATTCAGTTCATTTGTCTTGGGTGTGTATACTGGTTCAACCAGCTGCTATTTGGCTAGTATATATATATATATATACTAGCCAAATAGCAGCTGGTTGAACAAACAGCAGACATCAATCAATTAGACCATAGCCAACCATAAAAATGCCAACTCAACACGGTTGCCCACTTAGAAACTCTAACCAAAAGATATACCCAACCGACTGAAAAAACATACATTCCAACAGATAATACAATTAATCAACAATTTAACACTTACTCACCAGATTCTTCAAAGGTCTATAACGGTCAAAACGAGAAATACATTCACTTAATTACCAATAACCCCAACCAGCCCCCACAACAACAACGAACCAAATATAAACAGAAAATGATTCCAAACCTTTACTTCTCCCGATCATGTGTTTGAAGTCGAAACACTGAAACAGCCATATGATTGTAGAGAAGAGGACATATATAGAAGAAATTATGTACATGTTCTAAAACATAATTTATAATACATATATATATATATATATATATATATATATATATATATATATATATATATAACAGAGATGATTATTTACGAGATATTGGAAAAATTGTGACAATTAAGCTTAATTCGGTTTCGTCTACTGTGAAATCATTAGTTGTGGAATCAGCTGACTCATCAAATCAGTTGATGATTTTCCTTAAGTCATTAGGGGTCGCGGGTTTGAATCCTGCCCAATGACTCACATATTTTCCTAACAAAATTTCTCATAAATATTCTGTCCGGTAGAGTTGTATATATAAATGTACTGTTTAATATAAAACAGAATATCTAATCAAATATGAGTATCAATAAAACATGATGTTGAAACAAATAAATTATGTATATATATTTGTAACGTAAGAAAAGTCCGGGAAAAAATGTGAAATGAACACAACTAAAATATTTTGATTGATTGCAGCTATTTTAATAAATCAAAAACATTATGATAAGGATTGATTATTTTTTTGATTGCTCGCTGTTAATCCGTTCAATTGCCAGTTCCTTGATTTTTCTCTTGTTTAGTTTCCCATTCTCCAACATCGGAAAATCATCAAAGTGCAGAAAATAATTTGGAACCATTGTAACCCAATCAAAACTGCTCTTATATTGCATTGTATTTTCACAAAACTTTCTCAGTGAGCCGCTATCAAACTTCCGCCCAGGAAAGAGTTGTACGCATGCGCACACGTCTTCCCCACAATTCACATCAGGTATACCGACAACTACAACATTCTTGACGTCCGGATGATTATCAACATACGATTCTATCAATTGTATTGGGAGGTTTACAGTTCCCTTGATGATAAAATCTGATGTTCTCCCTTTCATTATAAGATCTCCACCTGGCAACATCATACAAACGTCTGTTGTTTGAAACCAACCATCTTTAAGGGGAGAGGTAAAGCCACCGTCATCGTAATCTTTTGCTATCCATGGGCTGCGAACAGACAGTAACCCAGCCTCACCAATCTTGACTGTCTCGTTGCTGTCATTCACAATCTTTACTTCAACACCCTGAGATGGATGGCCTAACAACCCTTGCAGGTGTTCTTCGATATTAGATTTTGTAAAGAACTTATGCGATATTGGAATGGCTTCTGTCGTACCGTAGATAAGTAGTATTGCATCTGCGAAGACAAAAGAATGGTTGATCATTTCCTTTGAAAGCAAATCTCCACCCGACACAATACAGCGTGTTCGGAACCCGAAATCTCGTAAATCCTTCAGATTATGAGGAGCCATACCGATCAAAGTACAGCCCTCTTTTTTCCAGATATCAACAACAGTTTCAAAATTTTCCGGTGCACTTAAGAATATAGTGTCACCGCTAACATGCCTTGTACCTGTATTTAAATAATCAAATGGGTATCCACCAAGATAGGCCATGGGACGGTTGTTGTATTTCACATAGTCGCAATTAATACTTGGAGGATCATTGGGTGTACGAGTAGCATTCAAGATAGTAAAATGGGAGTGATGTATCTTTTTAGGAGTTCCCGTTGTTCCAGATGTCATACAGATGAAAGCGGTATCATCAGGATTCAATACAGGAAATTTGAAAACGCTTTCGTTTTCTTGAGCGCCGATTTCGGCAATTAATTCCGATGCGAGTAGTGCGTGTGGCGGTCTACCGTCAGATGAGACAGCAATACCGACTTTCAATGAAGGACATGCGTCACTAGTGATTTTACCACCTGGGTGGATTTCAGCTACAGACAATAAATCATCCCAATGCTCTTTGGCGTCCATAATGATAAAAGTGCAGTTGGCAAGAGCCTTTCTGATATCCGCAGCACCAAGAAGTAGATGAACTGCAATGCCCCCTGCCATCATGATACCCACGTCGTAAGACATCCAGTTGATACTGTTGGAGACACAGTAGGCTACACGGTCTCCTTTCTTAATGCCCAGCTTAAGAAGGGCGCGCGCAAATTTTAAGGACCTGTCGTAGATCTCCTTTCTGTAATAGAAAAAGAAGAGACAAGAGATTTATTTTTAATAAACCTTTACAGATAATTGTTCTGGAGTTTGTCTTGTTTTGTTTTGATGTTTCCAGTCCTCTAATTTCGAACAAATATCAATTTCTCACTTACGACTTAAAAAAATTTGAAAAGAATGCAGAATGAGAATAATTTAGGATATAAGGATATATATCCTCGCAATAAAAGACGGCAGAAAATAGGACACTGAAAACTGAAGGCACATTGGAATAGCGAAAAAAGCTAAGCAATGTATTTTTAAACTGAAAAATTTATAACAAAGAAAATTACTAAGTTCATTTGTAATATAAATCCGCCTCTATGCCACTAAATGCTATATGATTTCCTTACGTATGAATATGAGACATAAGGCATCAATATATGGTTATACCGTAGTAATCGGTGAATATCAGGGACTGAACCTGTGCGTAACATATTCAGTCAATGGTATTCTTAGGAAGGACAATAAAAAAAGCGTATATTAAGTCTTTGAAAATTGCATCATGAAAAAAGAGAGTTGATGGAAAGTTTGATACGTCTAAGACATTAAAGGCAGGAAGGAAAGATGAAAGCTATAACGATCTTAACTAATAAGTTTATGTAGACCATGAGAAAACTAGGATACGTAGGGATTGCAAAAAGCCAAAACTTATTCAAAGCTACAAAGAACAAGACCTTTTACAGAGTCATGTTCGCCCATGTCACGAAGGAAAGAGTCACAAATATACACATCTTCACCCATGGAGTGAAGATGTGTATATTTATTTTACTACAGACAATTTAGGCACATGCCCGAAAAGGTATTGAAGTCAGGCTAGTCGTCACTTGCTATCGTATACCTACATAATTTGATTAGCGTCCCGTTTATTCATTACAATTTATTCATTCACCATAAGGACACTTCCCTCTTTACATAGAGCAAATGGAGAAACAATTTTCGCTAAAGAAAAGATTTTTTGTTGACATGATTTATCACAAATTGCCTTTTTAGGTTATCTGTCGTGTCATATACACATACGAATTCACTCACTCATAAAAAATAAAGAAGGGTTACATTTTGTAACAAGTAAACAAATTATTTGTTAAATTGATCCACGATTCTTGCGAAACAGTCATGCTTTGCCAAAGTATTAATGTAGCCTTACATGTGCCTCTTGTTTAGAAGTGTGTGAACAAGTAGGAATAACTCGCATATATATAAAAATGTAAGATCCACGTTTCTGACCAAGGTTGATACGGGAGGTTCGCACATTGATTAGCTGATAGTAAATGATGAAAAATCCGAGTGAAACAAAATATATTGTTAAATATGGACCATTAAATTTTCAGGTAATTGGTTTGCATGAGCTATGATAAATAGCGTATCTGTTACATTGGTTCATGTAGTTTGCAATGCATTCGGTCATGTTTGAAATAGTCTTTTTGGGCAATGTTTCACCAGATCGAGGAAGCCAGGTGGAGTTGCGCAGAAACAATTAACTCACAGCTACGGTTTTGCAATTGTGCGAACGATAGACATATAGGAAGCATTTATAACGACCGCTCCTGAGAGTGCTTCGGCAGTTTTTCTCATATCGCATGCGAGAACCTAAGGTCAATGATGCGGTTCTGGCGCGTTAGGGGCACATGCATATTATCATTAAATTGCTTCTTGACTTTATTACACTTTCTTTGAAAGCGAAAATTACCTTTGTCCTTGATTTAACACTGTCTCATTATCTAAAGAGGACTGGTGTTAGAACACACACATGAGCGTGATCACTCCAACAAACTCAATAATATGAAAGGCCTAATTAATCTTTCCCCCACAACAAGATCGTTTCTTTCATCTCAGTAATCAGTAAGCGGTGTTCAAATTTCAGAGTAGCCTGTTGCCTTACATTTTGTGCTAATGTCACTAGAAAAGGCAAAAATCTAGCTCTTATTTAGTTATGTGTTTTCTAACGTCGAACGATATGAAAGTCTTGAAGAAAGACTATTTGGAATTCAAAATAACATAGAAAGTCCTGAAATCTACAACACTGTCTTTCTCTCGTCAGTGCATTGAAAACTGTGACCATATCTGGTCGGTTGCTCCTGCAATTGACCTCGACGTTCTCGACAAATTCAAAAGAAGAGCATGCAATGTAATCGGTTTAATCATTACCTCTTATTTAATTCCTTAGAGATGTTGCTGATAATAACGAAAAGAAAAAGTAAATGTCAAGAATAAAAGTTTCAATAAGTTTTTAAATTTTTTTTATGATACAGTTTCTAAAATTCAAGTTTTTAATTCACGATATTTCATCAGTTTACAAAAATGATGTCACATTTGATTTTAAGAATAAATGAAATATATCGATTAAAATTTTAAAGTTTTTATTTTCCTTGCCAAAAATATTAATCCATTTATATATACAATGATGTCAAAATATTCTTAAGCCTAATCGGCCACGCCAAATAGTTCAGTCAGTTTACCTTACGCGTTATCAGCAACACCGAATGGGCTTCTCCGAAAAGTTTAATTATTTATCTGATGCTAAATCTGTGAGGTTGAATTGGTAAAAAGTACCCAAACCCATTTCAGCTACAGTCAATAAATCTTCCCATCGATTTTTCGTGTCTCGAATTATTAAAAATCAAGGTGACAAGATACTTGCTTGTATTCACAAAGGCAAGGATTTATAAAGTCAAAAGCTCAACACATTCGTACTCAGGTTGCGAATTAACTTTTCATCTCAACCTCGTATATCTATCTATCTATCTATCTCTCTCTCTCTCTCTCTCTCTCTCTCTCTCTCTCTCTGTGTGTGTGTGTGTGTGTGTGTGTTAAAGAACAGAGCACACACCGCTTACTTGCTACCCAGGTTTTACTCACTCAGTCGAAGGAAATGAGCAATAGAACCCCCAATGTAAAATGGAGTAATGGACTATACTTAAAAATAGTTTGGCTATATAGTGATGGTGACAAGGCTTGCAGGTTGTACCAGGAGGAAAACTAGCTATTGTCACTTACTCAGACCAGAAAGATTCATTGGATTAAAGTTCTGAAGTTATGACTGGATGTAGAAATTCAAAAAGTATGCTTTTGGATTATACGAACCTGGTTGTGGGCATTAGTGTGCGTTTACCACGTCTTCTGTAGGGGTTCCGGAGGCCGTGGGCGTGAGGAGGTTTTCCTCCTCTTTAGGCAGACGTGGGTGTAAGGAGACTCCTTTCCCCTTTGGTTGGCTTTCCGAATGCCGGGTATATAAGCAAGCGCCTTAAACACACAGACTGCTACTTTCCTGAAGTGACCCACATTTTTGAAACAAGGGTAGCAAGTAAGTGACGTGTGTTCTAATGACTCACACATTTTCCTAAAAAAATTCTCTTAAAAATTCTGCCGGTAGAGTTGTATATATAAATGTACTGTTTAATATAAAACAGAATATCTAATCAAATATGAGTATCAATAAAACATGATGTTGAAAAAAAAAATATATATATATACATATATATTTGTAAAGTAAGAAAAGTCCTGGAAAAAATGTGAAATGAACACAACTAAAATATTTTGATTGATTGTAGCTATTTTAATAAATCAAAAACATTATGATAAGGATTGATTATTTTTTTGATTGCTCGCTGTTAATCCGTTCAATTGCCAGTTCCTTGATTTTTCTCTTGTTTAGTTTCCCATTCTCCAACATCGGAAAATCATCAAAGTGCAGAAAATAATTCGGAACCATTGTAACCCAATCAAAACTGCTCTTATATTGCATTGTATTTTCACAAAACTTTCTCAGTGAGCCGCTATCAAACTTCCGCCCAGGAAAGAGTTGTACACATGCGCACACGTCTTCCCCACAATTCACATCAGGTATACCGACAACTACAACATACTTGACATCTGGATGATTATCAACATACGATTCTATCATTTTTATCGGGAGGTTTACAGTTCCCTTGATGATGAAATCCGATGTTCTCCCTTTCATTATAAGATCTCCACCTGGCAACATCATACAAACGTCTGTTGTTTGAAACCAACCATCTTTAAGGGGAGAGGTAAAGCCACCGTCATCGTAATCTTTTGCTATCCATGGGCTGCGAACAGACAGTAACCCAGCCTCACCAATCTTGACTGTCTCGTTGCTGTCATTCACAATCTTTACTTCAACACCCTGAGATGGATGGCCTAACAACCCTTGCAGGTGTTCTTCGATATTAGATTTTGTAAAGATCTTTTGCGATATTGGAATGGATTCTGTAGTACCGTACACAAGTAGCATTGCATCTGCGAAAACAAAAGAATGGTTGATCATTTCCTTTGTAAGCAAATCTCCACCCGACACAATACAGCGTGTTCGGAAGCCGAAATCTCGTAAATCCTTCAGATTATGAGGAGCCATACCGATCAAAGTACAGCCCTCTTTTCTCCAGATATCAACAACAGTTTCAAAATTTTCCGGTGCACTTAAGAATATAGTGTCACCGCAAACATGCATTGTACCTGAATTTAAATAACCAAATGGGTAGCCACCAATATAGGCCATGGGACGGTTGTTGTAAGTCACATCGTCGCAATTAATACTTGAAGGATCATTGGGACTACGAGTAGCATTCAAGATAGTAAAATGGGAGTGATGTATCTTTTTAGGAGTTCCCGTTGTTCCAGATGTCATACAGATGAAAGCGGTATCATCAGGATTCAATACAGGAAATTTGAAAACGTTTTCGTTTTCTTGAGCGTCGATTTCGGCAATTAATTCCGATGCGAGTAGTGCGTGTGGCGGTCTACCGTCAGATGAGACAGCAATACCGACTTTTAAAGAAGGACATACGTCACTAGTGATTTTACCACCTGGGTGGATTTCAGCTACAGACAATAAATCATCCCAATGCTCTTTGGCGTCCATAATGATAAAAGTGCAGTTGGCAAGAGCCTTTCTGATATCCGCAGCACCAAGAAGTAGATGAACTGCAATGCCCCCTGCCATCAAGATACCCACGTCGTAAGACATCCAGTTGATACTGTTGGAGACACAGTAGGCTACACGGTCTTCTTTCTTAATGCCCAGTTTTAGAAGAGCGCGCGCAAATTTTAAGGACCTGTCGTATATCTCTTTTCTGTAAGAGAAAAAGAAGAGACAAGAGATTTATTTTTAATAAACCTTTACAGATAATTGTTCTGGAGTTTGTCTTGTTTTGTTTTGATGTTTCCAGTCCTCTAAATTCGAACAAATATCAATTTCTCACTTCCGACTTAAAAAAAATTTGAAAAGAATGCAGAATGAGAATAATTTAGGATATAAGGATATATATCCTCACAATAAAAGACGGCAGAAAATAGGACACTGAAAACTGAAGGCACATTGGAATAGCGAAAAAAGCTAAGCAATGTATTTTTAAACTGAAAAATTTATAACAAAGAAAATTACTAAGTTCATTTGTAATATAAATCCGCCTCTATGCCACTAAATGCTATATGATTTCCTTACGTATGAATAGGAGACGTAAGGCATCAATATATGGTTATACCGTAGTAATCGGTGAATATCAGGGACTGAACCTGTGCGTAACATATTCAGTCAATGGTATTCTTAGGAAGGACAATAAAAAAAGCGTATATTAAATCTTTGAAAATTGCATCAAGAAAAAAGAGAGTTGATGGAAAGTTTGATACGTCTAAGACATTAAAGGCAGGAAGGACAGATGAAAGCTATAACGATCTTAACTAATAAGTTTATGTAGACCATGAGAAAATTAGGATACGTAGGGATTGCAAAAAGCCAAAACTTATTCAAAGCTACAAAGAACAAGAACTTCTACAGAGTCATGTTCGCCCATGTCACGAAGGAAAATGTCACATGTGCTGAATTCCATCGAGTGAACATGTGTATATTTATTCTAATACGTGCAATTATGGCACACCACCCGAAGCGGTACTGGGGTAAGGCTAGTCGTCACTGATTACCGTAAATCTATATAATTTGATTTACATCCCATTCATTCATTACAATTTATTCATTCACCATCCATCTTTACATAGAGCAAATTGTGTACATCGTTAAAGAAAACAATTCTTACCTGATTTATAACAAAAAATTATCTGTCGTTTCATGTAGACATACGAATTCACTCATTCGTAAAAACTAACTAATAGTTACATTTTGTAACAAGTAAACAACTTATATGTTACATTGATCCACCATTCTTGCAAAACCGTCACGCTTTGCCAAGTATTAATGTAACTTCAAAGGGGTATCTTGTTTAGAAGATTGCGAAAAATAAGTATGGAAGACTCTCATATATATCAGAAAGTATGGTCACGTTTCTGACTAAGGTTGATAGGGTGGTTCGCACACTGATTAGTAAATGATGAAATATTCGAGTAAATGTTAAGTATGTACCATTAAAGTTTCGGGTTATTTGTTTGCATGAGCTATGATAAATAGCGTATTTGTTACATTGGTTCATAGATTTTGTTATACATTTGGTCACGTTTCAATCAATTTCACACCAGATCGAGGAAGCCAGGTTTAGGACTGAGCGTAGGGAAACTTTCGGTGGAGTTGCACAGAAACAATGACGTCACAGCTGCGGTTTTGCAAGTGTGCGAACGACAGATATATAGGAGGCATTTTTAACAACCGCTCCTGAGAGTGCTTCGGCATTTTCTCTGATCTCGCTTAAAAGAACCTAAGTTTCATGATGCGGTGTCGGTGCGTTAGGGCCACTCGTACATTTTAATTAAACTGCGTCTTGATTTTATTAAACTTTCTTAAAAAGCGAAAATTACGTGGTGGCTAAGCGTCGGTCCTTGATTTAACACTGTCTCATTATCTGAAGAGGACTGGTGTTAGACCACACACATGAGCGTGATCACCCCAACTAACTCACATGTATGAAAGGCCTAATTAATCTTTCCCACAGAACAACTTAGTTTCTTTCATTTCAGTAATCAGTGAGCCTTGAACAAATTCCACCCTAGCATGTTGCCTTCAATTTTGTACTAATATCACTAGAAAAGGCAAAAATCTACCTCTTTTTTAGTTATGCGTTTTCTAACGCTGAACGAGATGAAAGTCTTGAAGAAGGAATATTTGAAATTCAGAATAACATAGAAAGCCTCATCTGTGCATTAACACACTGTTGTCACATCTGGTCGGTTGCTCCTGCAATTGACCTCGACGTTCTTGACGAATTCAAAAGAAGAACATGAAATGTAATCGGTTGAATCATTACTTTTGATTTAATTGTTTAGAGATGTTGCTGATAATAACGAAATGAAAAATAAATTTTAAGATTAAAAGTTTCAATAGGTTTTTAAGTTTTTTTTTATGATACAGTTTATATATATAGAGTGCTTCGGCAGTTTTTCACATATCGCATGCGAGAAACTAAGGTCAATGATGCGGTTCCGGCGCGTTAGGGGCACATGCATATTATCATTAAATTGCTTCTTGATTTTATTACACTTTCTTTGAAATCAAAAATTACCTTTGTCCTTGATTTAACACTGTCTCATTATCTGAAGAGGACTGGTGTTAGAACACACACATGAGCGTGATCACCCCAACTAACTCACTTATATGAAAGGCCTAATTGATCTTTCCCTCACAACAAGATCGTTTCTTTCATCTCAGTAATCAGTAAGCGGTGTTCAAATTTCAGAGTAGCCTGTTACCTTACATTTTGTGCTAATGTCACTAGAAAAGGCAAAAATCTAGCTCTTATTTAGTTATGTGTTCTCTAACACTGGACGATATTACAGTTTTGAAGAAAGACTATTTGGAATTCAAAATAACTGGGAAAGCTTCTGAAATCTACTACACTGTCTTTCTCTCATCAGTGCATTGAAAACTGTTACCATATCTGGTCGGTTGCTCCTGCAATTGACTTCGACGTTTATGACAAATTCCAAGGAAAAAACTGTAATGTAATCAGTTGAAGCATTACCTTTTTTTTAATTCCTTAGATATCTTGCTGATAATTCCGAAATGAAAAAGTAAATTTTCAGATTAAAAGATTCAATAATTTAAAAAAAATTTTTTATGATACAGTTTCTAAAATTCAAGTTTTTAATTTACGATATTTCATCAGTGTAAAAAAAATGGTGTAACATTTGATTTTAAGTTTTCATTTTCCTTGTCAAAAATATTAATAAATTTATAAAAACAGTGAAGTCGAAATATTTTGAAGCCTAATTTTACCTGACGCCTTATCAGCAACAACGAATGGTCTACGCCGAATAGTCCTATAGGGAGACGATACTTGTGTTCCCTTAAATGGAACAGCAGTTGTCTTCCCTTTTGAGGAACACTTTATTTCTGAGGCCAGTTGCCTTCCTGGCTTTGGTGTGTATAGCCACGAGGAGCACTGCAGGCGTAACGGTGTGTAATTTTTATTTTTATTTTTCTAAAACATTTTTGTCCATTTGGACGGCATGAACATTCATCCTGTTTTGGGACGTAAATAGTCGGAGTGAATCAGACTTGTTTTTGTTATATTAAAGGACTATTTGGTATTGGCATGTAACTTGTGCTTTTTACTACACGTCCTACGGCAGCGTATTAATGTTTATATTAGAATCGCGTAACTGGAAATATTGCCGGTTTTTAAACCCAATACTAAACAGTGATGACTCCAACGTGTCAGTTTATTTTTGCAATTTGCAAAATAACTGTTAACTTCGGGTGTCAAAATATTTTTTCTCTCTCTACACAGATCATTTTCGATACAGGGATGATGACCATATTACATGGCAACATGGCGTCCTTCGTCTTCATTTGCTCATTCTCCTATCTCGAATTTGAATTTGGCGCTGGCCGGCAACATTAGACTGCTTCTTTTTTTTGGTGAGGGCTGGTTTTTGGCTTATGGCTAGGGTTGACAACACCTATTAGTAGAGTAGGATATTGGTATCAGTGATAGCAGTGATAGCTACTTTTGACCTTCTGTTATAAATATTTGTGTTCGTTTGTTTTTTGTGTTTTTACATTTTCTCCTTTTGTACTTCGCATTGTGAGCATCATTTCTTTGTGGCATCATTGCCCATAGAGAATATCCGATATGGAGGAAGATAAAACGGTCGCTGTTTCGGCAGTGAACACTGTCAGTCTAGCATATTTTAAAGCAGACCCTGCTTTATTTTTCCCACAATTTGAGCCAGAGTGTGAACTGAGAGGAATTACGTCTCAGAAAACAAAATATAATTTAGCTGTCTCCAAGTTGCCTCTCGAAGCTGTCGAGGAGATGAGAGAAATTATTTTCTCTTCGCCGAAAAACAAGCCGTATCACAAGTTAAAAGGGGAAATTGTTCGAAGAACGTCTATGTCACGGCAAAAAGAAATTGTCCCAACTTTTACACGAAGAACAAATGGGAGATAGCAAGCCGTCGCAATTTTTACGCCGTTTGCAACATTTAGCTGGAGAAGATAACGAGGGTGACATTATATGTCATATTTTTCTCCAGCTTTTGCCGTCTGCATACCACGCTGTTTTAGCTGCTGTGTGTGAAGATGTATCTGTTGAAAAGCTGGCTAAAATAGCTGATAACGTGGCAGACCTAAGTTTGGGATACACTGCTCCTGTTTCCGTCGTACAGACGCGAGAACCAGATCCGCTCGTTAGACTTTTAGAGGCACAAAGAAGGTTAGAGGCTAGGATGGAAGACTTAGACGTTTACAGATGGTTAGCATGCTCCGCTCCCAAAGTAGAGTTCGTGCATAAACTGCTTGCAAGGACCCAATGTGTTACACAGCAAGTTTGGAGATAGGGCTAATTATTGTAAGCCCCTCCTCCTGTTCGTTCAATTCACAACAGGGAAAAGCCTAACCCTGGCATCTGAGGCGACACCGTGCCCCAGCGTGGGTGATGTTTGTTGCTTACTATTTGTTTCAGATCGCACTACTGGTATGCGTTTTCTCATGGACAGGGGTGCACAAATATCTTTCATTCTTGCCACGAGAGCAGACAAATTGAAAGGCCCTCATAAACTTACCCTACAGGCCGTAAATAAGTCGCTCATTCAGATTTATGCTCAGAGGTACCTTACATTGAATTTGGATCTGAGACGGGTTTTCACCCATTTTTCTTGTCCTTGTGGACGTAGAGAAGGCCATATTGGGTGCAGACTTCTTACACAAATTTGGTCTTCTCATTAATGTTAACAGACGTTGTCTGACAGACCATAAGACAAATATTCGATCGCCTGGAGCCATTCATAATGTAATTTCATTATGTCTAACTGTGGCTAACACAGAAGATGACTCGGTATTTTGTGAATTCTTAAAAAAAAGTTTGAGAGCATTACAAAACTATCTTTTCACAAGGATAGTCTTCCCCACAATATCACACACCACATTGCTACTAGCGGTCCTCCTGTTCACAGTCATCCTCCTCGACTGGCACCGAAAAAATTGAGTGTGGCGAAAGCGGAATTTAACCAAGTATTAATGTAACTTTAAAGGTGTATCTTGTTTGAATTTTTTTTAATCATATCACCCCAAGCAAGGCGGTAACGTCACTGATGCGCAAGGGGCTACTGAAGAGTAAAAAGATTGGAAAAGAGAAAGCCGGAAACCACATCCTAAACAGGGAACAAGTGATAAGCCTCTACACCTGTTCAATAGACATGGGTGGAGTGTGAACCGGGCAAATATCTACAAATATTCTCTGCGTGAAACCAGACATTTGAATATCTGTTACAATTCACATCGGATATCCGTTTCATCAAGGGAGTCAACAACATACCTGCAGACACCATGTCTCGTGGCATCAATGCTTTTGTGCTGGACTCGTTCTTGGAATATCAACCATTCGTAGAAGTCCAGGAGAAAGGTTAAGCAACTACAGCATCTTCTACGAGAGAACCACACGTCAAAAATACATGTTCCAAACACAAAACTGGAAGTGGTATGTGACACTAGCACCGGACGATTGCGCCCCTTCGTGCCTAAGTTAATGCGGATGACATTATTCTCTTCCTTGCACAAATTTATCCCACTCAATACGGCTAATCACAGACAGATTTGTTTAGCCACGCATGAAAACTGACATTTGGCAATGGTCGAAGACATGTGTCGTGTCAGAGGGCCAAAATGGGGAGACATACCCACTCACCACCTGGATCCTTTCCATCACCCGACGAGCGGTTTGCACATGCGCATGTGGACATCATTGGACCACTCCCTTCATGTGAAGGTTAGACATATCTATTGACATGTGTTGATCGTTTCTCCCGTTGATGTGAAGATCTTCCCATGTCGAACATTACTGCACATACCACAGCAAAGACTTTTGTGTCAGGGTGGGTGTCTCGTTTTGGGATCCCTGCTGTAATTACTACAGACAGAAGGCGGTATTTTGAGTTAAACCTGTTCAACCAGCTTATGAGGATCTTAGTAAGAGAATTAAAACCACCGCTTACCATCCTGAGGCAAATGGCGTAGTGGAACGATTTCATCGTACACTCAAGTCAGCTTTAAGGGCCACAACGAATCAGGCAAATTAGCTTGAGCATCTATCATTGGTTATTCAGAGACTCCGAACTGCAGTTAAATACGATCTGAAAGGTTCATTTGCTGAGATACACTCAAACTCACAGGACAGTTTTTCTTGCAACTCCTACAAAAAGTTTTAAACATGACCTCGTTCGTTGATCTGTTTACTGCTTAATAACATTATCATTAAATGAAGAAATAAATTACAATATTGCTAAATAACTTTTTAAATCATTCAGTCGAAGCTTTCGGCTTACATAAGCCATTTTCAAAGATGTCAAATTATATTATAAACACAAAAATTTAGTATATAAGTCTTCCGCACAGGTTCAAAGGCCGATATATGGGCCTAAACTCCTGCAACATGCACACATGTTTTTATGCGGGACTTGGCTAAGTCTCATACATTGCAGCCATCCTACAGAGGGCCTTTCAAAGTCCTCGAGAGACACTTGAAATATTTTATGGTGAGCATTAACAATGCAACACAAAACATTTTTATAGACAGATTAAAGCCTGCCTTTTTGGACACGACCGGGCTCGGTACTGACACTTCAGTGACACCTCCGTCGCCATCAGGACCTGAGGTAGTAAAAGCGACTATGACCAGATCTGGTCGTCGTGTTAGACGGCCCAAATTTTTATCTAAATAGATATTTTCCTGGTTCTGGGCAGTAGTACTATTGTTAGAAGATATTCTCCCTTCCTAAAAGAACTCTTTCTCTTTTATGTGATAGCAAGAGTATTTTTTCTTCTATTATTTTACTTTGATATACATGTGCAGTTTTAATTTTTATTACATTTTTGTAGCACTTCCGGTGCAGGTTAATGAACCTGTCTAAGGAGGGTGTACTTCTAGGGAGACAATAGTTATCTTCCCTTAAGGGGAACGACAATTGTCTTCCCTTTTGAAGAACACTTTTTTATCTGGTGCCAGTTCCTTTCCTGGCTTTGGTGTGTATAGCCACGAGGAGCACTGCAGGCGTAACGGTGTGTAATTTCTTTGCTATTCTTTCTAAAACATTTTTGTCCATTTGGACAGCATGAACATTCATCCTGTTTTGGGACGTAAATAGTCGGAGTGTATCATACTTGTTTTTGTTATATTAAAGGACTATTTGGTATTGGCATGTAACTTGTGCTTTTTACTACACGTGCTACGGAAGCGTATTAATGTTTATATTAGTATCGCGTAACTGGAAATATTGCCGGTTTTTAAACCCAATACTAAACAGTGATGACTCCAACGTGTCAGTTTATTTTTGCAATTTGCAAAATAACTGTTAACTTCGGGTGTCAAAATATTTTTTCTCTCTCTACACAGATCATTTTCGATACAAGGATGATGACCATATTACATGGCAACATGGCGTCCTTCTCCTTCTCCCATCTCGAATTTGAATTTGGCGCTGGCCGGCAACATTAGACTGCGTTTTTTTTTTGGTGCGGGCTGGTTTTTGGCTTATGGCTAGGGTTGACAACACCTATTAGTAGAGTAGGATATTGGTATCAGTGATAGCAGTGATAGCTACTTTTGATCGGTATGTAATTTCTTTGCTATTCTTGCTAAAACATTCTCATCTATTTGGACAGCATGAACATTCATCCTGTTTTGGGACGTAAATAGTCTGAATGTATCATACTTGTTTTTGTTTCTTAAAGGCCTATTTGTTATTGGCATGTAACTTGTGCTTTTTACTACACGTGCTACGGAAGCGTATTAATGTTTATATTAGAATCGCGTAACTGGAAATATCGCCGGTTCGCAACACAATTACTTATTTATCTGATGCCGAATAGGCAAGCCTGAATTAGTAAAAAGTACTAAACCCATTTCAGCTACAGTCTATAAATCTTCCCATTGATCTTTCGTGTCTCGAATTATTAAAAATCAAGGTGACAAGATACTTACTGATATCCACAGCGGCAAGGATTTATAAACTCAAAAGCTCAACACATTCGTACTCAGGCTACGAATTTATTTTTCAGCTCAACCTTGTATATATATATATATATATATATATATATATATTGAACTAGTTGTTACAATTGTTTATAAATTCATAGTATTACTACATAAAAATTTTCGCGTTTCGAAGCTGCTATGCGCGCTTCTCATCGGGTGAAAAGTTGAAATGAAAATTAAATGGTGAAAACGGTTTATTTGTGTTGATGATGTTTAAGTGAATGTAGAGTTGGGAGCTTATTCTAATATTGTTAGCTCTGTATATTCAGTTCATTTGTCTTAGGTGTGCATTGAGCACTTTTTCGAACTACCGTATACTGGTTCAACCAGCTGCTATTTGGCTAGTATATATATATATATATATATATATATATATATATATATATTAAATACACGAGTTTGTTGTTGTTTGGAAATCTTCCATGTAAACAAAAACAGTTTGTTATGGCTTGTTTGTGTTTATAATATGTAACGTAATTTGACATCTCTGAAAATAGCTTACGTTAGCCTAAAGTTTAGATTGGATTATTAAAAAAATTAGGTATTAATTTTGTAATTTTCTTTCTTCATTTAATGATAATGTTATTATGCTTATCAGAGGATATGAAAAAAAAAATTACATAAAATGGACAAAAACTTATATTATTTAATGAAATATACATTAATGAAAAAATGCATCCTAATTGTACACACACACACACACACACACACACACACACACACACACACACGCCTCCTTGGCCTTACACTCTCGGCGGGCCTCAAATGGAATGACTATATTGAATCCATTGCCAAATCTGCTGCTATGAAAGTCGGCTCTCTGTGCAGGGCCCGGAAATTTTTCCCACCTGAAACTATTCTGCACATATACAAATCTACCATCCGCCCGTGTATTGAATATTGCTGCCATATCTGGTCGGGTGCCCCTGCTGCTCTCCTTGGGCTTCTTGACAAAATACAAAGGAGGATCTGTAACGTGGTTGATACTAACTTGGCAGACCGGCTGCAGCCGCTCTCACACCGGCGTGATGTAGCTTCCCTGTGCCTCTTCTACAAGTACTTTCATGGCTTCTGCTCCGATGAGCTTAGATCACTGGTGCCGCCCAAGCACGAATTTACACGAGATACTAGATTAGCAACTAGGTCCCACCCTTTTACAGTTAAACAAATAAGATGTAACCGTAAATTCTACTCCAACAGCTTCTTTTCTCGCGCTTCCCGCCTGTGGAACTCCCTTCCACAAGTCTGCTTTCCCGACAGTTACAATCTCCAAGTGTTTAAATGTAGGGTCAATAGACACCTCCTATCACACTAACTCCCAACTATTCTCACAACACTCTCATCTACCCAACCCTCATTCTCGGTATCCTCACCCGCCTATCACCCACCCTCTGTTATTTCCTATATTTAACCAGCCTTTCTCCTCTCTACGTAGCCCCCTGCACAGTAGTGGCAGTGACATGCCTTGCTCGGGGTGAAACGCTTATAAAAAAAAAAAAAAAAAAAAAAATATATATATATATATATATATATATATATATTATAGCAGAGGTGATTATTTACGAGATAATTCAGTTTCGTCTACCGTGAAACCATTCGTGGTCGAAACAACTGACGCATCAAATCAATTGATGACTTTTTTAAGTTGTTAGGGGTCGCGGGTTCGAATCCTGCCCAATGACTCACATATTTTCCTAACAACATTTCTTATAAATATTCTGGCCGGTAGAGTTGTATATATAAATGTACTGTTTAATATAAAACAGAATATCTAATCAAATATGAGTATCAATAAAACATGATGTTGAAACAAATAAATTATATATATATATTTGTAACGTAAGAACAGTCCGGGAAAAAATGTGAAATGAACACAACTAAAATATTTTGATTGATTGTAGCTATTTTAATAAATCAAAAACATTATGATAAGGATTGATTATTTTTTTGATTGCTCGCAATTAATCCGTTCAATTGCCAGTTCCTTGATTTTTCTCTTGTTTAGTTTCCCATTCTCCAACATGGGAAAATCATCAAAGTGCAGAAAATAATTCGGAACCATTGTAACCCAATCAAAACTGCTCTTATATTGCATTGTATTTTCACAAAACTTTCTCAGTGAGCCACTATCAAACTTCCGCCCAGGAAAGAGTTGTACGCATGCGCACACGTCTTCCCCACAATTTACATCTGGTACACCGATTACCACAACATACTTGACGTCCGGATGATTATCAAAATACGATTCTATCAATTGTATCGGGAGGTTTACAGTTCCCTTGATGATAAAATCTGATGTTCTTCCTTTCATTATAAGATCTCCATCTGGCAACATCATACAAACGTCTGTTGTTTGAAACCAACCATCTTTAAGGGGAGAGTTAAAGCCACCGTCATCGTAATCTTTTGCTATCCATGCGCTGCGCACAGACAGTAACCCAGTTTCCCCAAGCTTGACTGTCTCGTTGCTGTCATTCACTATCTTAACTTCAGCACCGCAAGCTGGCCGACCTAACATGCCTTGCAGGTGTTCATCGATATTAGATTTTGTAAAGATCCTTTGAGATATTTGCATGGTTTCTGTGCTACCGTAGACTAATAGCATTGCATCTGCGAAAACAAAAGAATGGTTGATCATTTCTTTTGTAAGCAAATCTCCACCCGACACAATACAGCGTATTCGGAAGCCGAAATCTCGTAAATCCTTCAGATTATGCGGGGCGATGCCGACCAAAGTACATTTCTCTTTTCTCCAAATATCAACAACAGTTTCAAAATTTTCCGGCGTATTCAAGAATATAGTGTCTCCGCTAACATGCATTATACCTGTATTTAAATAACCAAATGGGTAGCCACCAATATAGGCCATGGGACGGTTGTTGTATATCACATAGTCGCAATTAATATTTGAAGGATCAATGCGACTACCAGTACAGTTCAAGATGTTAAAATGGGAGTGATGTATCTTTTTAGGAGTTCCCGTTGTTCCAGATGTCATACAGATGAAAGCGGTATCATCAGGATTCAATACAGGAAATTTGAAAACGCTTTCGTTTTCCTGGGCACCGATTTCATCAATTAATTCCGATGCGAGTAGTGTGTGTGGCGGTCTACCGTCAGATGAGACAGCAATACCGACTTTCAATGAAGGACATGCGTCACTAGTGATTTTACCACCTGGGTGGATTTCAGCTACAGACAATAAATCATCCCAATGCTCTTTGGCGTCCATAATGATAAAAGTGCAGTTGGCAAGAGCCTTTCTGATATCCGCAGCACCAAGAAGTAGATGAACTGCAATGCCCCCTGCCATCAAGATACCCACGTCGTAAGACATCCAGTTGATACTGTTGGAGACACAGTAGGCTACACGGTCTCCTTTCTTAATGCCCAGTTTTAGAAGAGCGCGCGCAAATTTTAAGGACCTGTCGTAGATCTCTTTTCTGTAATAGAAAAAGAAGAGACGAGAGATTTATTTTTAAATAATTGTTCTGGAGTTTGTCTCGTTTTGTTTTTGGGTTGCCAGTCCTTTAAATTCGAACAAATATCAGATTTTTAACTATGACTTCAAAAACTGAATTTGAAAAGAATGCAGAATGAGAATAATTTAGAATATAAAGATGCATATCCTCACAATAACAGACGACAGAAAATATGACACTGAAAACTGAAAGCACTTTGGAATAGAAAAAAACAAATAAAGCTAAGCAAAGTATTATTAAACTTGGTATTTTTTTAAAACAAAGAAAATTATTGAGTTTATAAGTAACATGAATCCACCTAGATGAGAGTAAATGATATATGATTTCTTTACGTATGAATAAGGAACATAAGGCATCAAGTATATGGTTATACCGTAGTAATCTGTGAATACCTGGGACTGAATCTGTGCGTAACATATTCAGTCAATGGTATTCTTAAGAAAGACAATACAAAAAGAAATTGCGTATATTAGAGTCTTAGAAAATGGCAGAATCAAGAAAGAGTGCCTGAAAAGTTTTATACTCTTAAGACACTGAAGGCAAGAAGGACAGGTGAAAGCTATAAATACCTTAACTGATAAATTTATGTATACCATGAGACAACTAGGATACGTAGGGATTGCAAAAAGCCAAAACTTATTCAAAGCTACAAAGGACAAGAACTTGTATAGAGCCATGTTGCCCATGTCACGAAGGAAAAAGTCACAAGTGATGAATTCCATGGAGTGAACATGTGTATATTTATTGTACAACTTATAGTTATGGCACACCACCCGAAGCGGTACTGGGGTAAGGCTAGTCGTCACTGATTACCGTAAATCTATATAATTTGATTTACATCCCATTTATTCATTACAATTTATTCATTCACCATTCCACTTTACATAGAGCAAATTGTGTACATCGTTAAAGAAAACAATTCTTACCTGATTTATAACAAAAGGTTATCTGTCGTTTCATGTAGACATACGAATTCACTCATTCGTAAAAACTAACGAAGGGTTACTTTTTGTAACAAGTAAATAACTTATTTGTTACACTGATCCACTATTCTTGCAAAACCGTCACGCTTTGCCAAGTATTAATGTAACTTCAAAGGTGTATCTTGCTTAGAAGAGTGCGAACAATAAGTATAGACGACTCTCATATATATAAAAATGTAAGGTATACATTTCTGACTAAGGTTGATACGGGCTGCTCGCACATAGACTAGCTGGTAAATGATAAAATATTCGAGTGCAATAAAATATAATGTTAAATATGTACCACTAAAGCGTCGGGTTATTTGTTTGCATGAGTTATGATAAATAACTTATCTGTTATATTGGTTCTCGTTCGATCACCGAAGTTAAGCAACGTGAGCCTGGTTAATACTTAGATGGGTGACCGCTTGGGAATACTAGGCGCTGTAAGCGTTCAACGACGGATGTGCGTTGTGGTGCAGTGGATGTCGGCTTGGAAAGAGAAATCGGTGAGCCGAATTCGAATTCCAGTTAGAAAGCAATGGCAAACTACTGCGGGATAATCTTCTGCCCAGTTAAGATGGCTTAAGCGTGTTTCACGTATGGCACTTGACTGACTGACTGACCCTGCATTCATTTACGCACTGGTACCCTTGGGAAAGGTATTAATCCGTCACTTTCCTCCAGTTATGGGTTAAATAACAGGATGGGGCCTGGAGGCAACCTATCCAGTGTTGGTGTCACAATAAAAACACCCTTGGTAGTCCTGGCAAAGCATCAAGTATTCAGCTATTTGACAAGATTTTGAATTTCACTATTAACTGTGCCAGGGTTCCAAATGCACAGGGAATACTGGAGGGGTGTAGTGAGTTCTATCTCGGCCGAGTCCGCAGGACGACGACGATATTGGTTCATAGATCTTGCAATAGATTCGGTCATGTTCAAAATAGTGTTAACTCTCAATTTCACACCAGATCGAGGAAGCCAGTTGTAGGACTGAGCGTAGGTGTAATTTCGGTGGAATTACACAGAAACAAGTGACCTACGGTTTTGCAAGTGTGCGAACGACAAGCATATGGGCAGCAGATATAAACAACCGCTCGCGAGAGGGTTTTGGCAGTTTCTCAGATGTCGCATAAGAGAACCTGAGGTCCATGTTGCAGAGCTGGCGCGCTAGGCCTACTCGCATATTATCATTAAATTGCGTCTTGACTTTATTACACTTTCTTAGAAATTAAAAGTTACTGTAATAGCCAAGGTTGTCTGTCATTTCATATAGACATTCACTCATTCGTAAAAACTAACTAATGGTTACATTTTGTAACAAATAAACAACTTATTTGTTACATTGATCCACCATTCTTGCAAAACCGTCACGCTTTGCCAAATATTAATGTAACTTCAAAGGGGTATCTTGTTTAGAAGAGTGCTAAAAATAAGTATGGAAGACTCTCATATATATCAGAATGTATGGTCACGTTTCTGACTAAGGTTGATAGGGTGGTTCGCACACTGATTAGTAAATGATGAAATATTCGAGTAAATGTTAAGTATGTACCATTAAAGTTATTATAAAGGTTATTTGTTTGCATGAGCTATGATAAATAGCGTATTTGTTACATTGGTTCATAGATTTTGTTATACATTTGGTCACGTTTCAATCAATTTCACACCAGATTGAGGAAGCCAGGTTTAGGACTGAGCGTAGGGGAACTTTCGGTGGAGTTGTACAGAAACAATGACGTCACAGCTGCGGCTTTGCAAGTGTGCGAACGACAGATATATAGGAGGCATTTTTAACAACCGCTCCTGAGAGTGCTTCGGCATTTTCTCTGATCTCGCTTACAAGAACCTAAGTTTCATGATGCGGTGTCGGTGCGTTAGGGCCACTCGTACATTTTAATTAAACTGCGTCTTGATTTTATCACACTTTCTTAGAAAGCGAAAATTACCGTGGTGGCTAAGCGTCGGTCCTTGATTTAGCACCGTCTCATTATCTGAAGAGGACTAGTGTTAGAACACACACATGAGCGTGATCACCCAAACAAACTCACATGTATGAAAGGCTTAATTAATCTTTCCCACAGAACAACTTAGTTTCTTTCATTTCAGTAATCAGTGAGCCTTGAACAAATTCCACCCTAGCATGTTGCCTTCAATTTTGTACTAATATCACTAGAAAAGGCAAAAATCTACCTCTTTTTTAGTTATGCGTTTTCTAACGCTGAACGAGATGAAAGTCTTGAAGAAGGAATATTTGAAATTCAAAATAACATAGAAAGCCTCATCTGTGCATTAACACACTGTTGTCACATCTGGTCGGTTGCTCCTGCAATTGACCTCGACGTTCTTGACGAATTCAAAAGAAGAACATGCAATGTAATCGGTTTAATCATTACCTCTTATTTAATTGTTTAGAGATGTTGCTGATAATAACGAAATGAAAAATAAATTTTAAGATTAAAAGTTTCAATAGGTTTTTAAGTTTTTTTTTATGATACAGTTTATATATATAGAGTTCTTCGGCAGTTTTTCACATATCGCATGCGAGAAACTAAGGTCAATGATGCGGTTCCGGCGCGTTAGGGGCACATGCATATTATCATTAAATTGCTTCTTGATTTTATTACACTTTCTTTGAAATCAAAAATTACCTTTGTCCTTGATTTAACACTGTCTCATTATCTGAAGAGGACTGGTGTTAGAACACACACATGAGCATGATCACCCCAACTAACTCACTTATATGAAAGGCCTAATTGATCTTTCCCTCACAACAAGATCGTTTCTTTCATCTCAGTAATCAGTAAGCGGTGTTCAAATTCCAGCGTAGCCTGTTGCCTTACATTTCGTGCTAATGTCACTAGAAAAGGCAAAAAATCAAGCTATTCTTTAGTTATGTGTTCTCTAACACTGAAAGATATCACAGCTTTGAAGAATGAGTATTTGGAATTTAAAAATAACAGAGAAAGCTACGAGAATCTACTACACTTTCTCTCGTCAGTGCATTGAAAACTGCTACCATATCTGTTCGGTTGCTCAAGCAATTGGCCTCGACGTTCTTGACAAATTCCAAAAAACCTGCAACACAATTTGTACTGACTTGGAATCACGGTTTCAGTCACTTTCTCACCGATGTGATTTGAGTTCCCCCTTTCCTTTCCGGAAATATTTTCATGGCATCTACTCTGACGCGCTTTTATCCTGGTGCCCATGAATTTAAGCGTGTTACTAGATTGGCATCTAGGTCCCATCATTTTTACCGTTGAAATAGGTAAATGTAACCTCCCTTCTACTTCAATAGTTCATTTTCTCGAACCTTCCGTCTTTGGAACTTCCTCTCATTTATTTGTTTTCCGGATAGCAACAATCTAATTGTAACGTAAATTATCGTCTCTATCTCCTTGAATCCCGCCCATCTTTCATTCTTACTTCAAAATGTTGTGAATAAATAAGAATAATTAAGAGAATGTGCAAATATATATATATAGAATGATAGTTTAAGTGTTTTATTTATAAATCCCCGAAAAATGTCCAATCATGGCAATCATACTTCTTAAGTTTGAGATCTCAATATTACATAATTAGCATGATTCAGTTACGAAGCTGCGACCCAAAAATACGTTAAAAAATCCTGTTCTCGTTCGATCAGGAGAGTTAATAGCGACGTGTTTAGTCAGCTTACTATTGAGATGGAGGATTCCTCCAGAATCCCGGTTACTATAAACAACCTCCGAAAATCCGAAATATATTTCGATTTTAAATAACGCACAAAGAGTTGATAATCCTTATAAAAACATCAATCAATCAATCAATCAATCATGAAATAAAAATCCGGTTAGGCTTCTTCTATGTGTCATGTCACTTCAAGATGTTTGTGATCATGGTTGTCCACAATTTCCTAACCTTCGTAGCTTTAAAAAAATGTTGCTATTTTTTCTAAAACGCACTACGCCAACTATTTACTTAAGGTCACTGAGTAAGTTATTTTTCTCTGTCCATCTTGCCTTCAATAAACCCTGTGCGTGTAAAATTTTCCATGCCCTCTTTCTTCAATATATATATCCTATAAATTTGAACTATCTTCTTGGGGTTAATTGTCCTTTTTATTTTTGTTTTCTCTGAAGCTTCGCCTTTGCTCATATGTTCAGTCTATTGTATTTTCAGAATTCTATTCTTCTTTAGAATCGCATTTCTGTTCTAACAAGTATCTTTATTTGTGAAGAGATTATCCAGCATTCACTGCCATACAGGAAGAGTGACATTACGTAATAGTGACGAAATTTCTAAAGTGTTTTTTATTATTATTCATTTCAGCCTAAGCAACGCAATAAAGTCTCTAAGATTTAAGTGGGTATTCTGAGTATGAACGAATGTGAGAATAGTAAAACAATTCCTAAGGAGAGAGAAAAATAAAAGAATAGGAATTGAAAAGACAAAGATAATGTTTGACCTTGAATTTACATTTTTGGAGATCAAAGTTGACTTGAAAGCAAGAGGCTGGAGGAAATTTCTACAAGCTAGAAATACGAGAGAAGAAACTGTTCGCATAAAACTTACAGTTATATCGAGCCATTTCAGCCGCAAAATGATGAGACCTAACTGCCAATATAGTAATTCATTTAAATCCGCAACGTCAAGTTACCAAAGACAAAAACTCATCAGAACAATTACCGTGAAAATAATTATAAAAAAGCTACTGAGAAAGTACCTTACGGCGGTGAGAAAGGGACTGAGATGCCAGGTGAGACCAATAATATTGCTGGTTCTACTTTGGATTTTATGAAGTATCGTTTCCCACAGAAGCGCCAGACCACATGTGACAGTAATATTCAGTGCATGGATGAATAGTAGATTTATAACAGAGTAAGGTAGATTCAGACGAGAAAAACTGTCTAGCACATGATAGCGCACCAGCCGTCCTAGCAGAAGACCTATCATATTGTAACAATATTTAACATGGCATACGGACGAAAAAGGCTTAAAGAAAACGATGTTATTTATTTATTTTTTGTCAGAAAGGAATTCAATTTCCTAAGATTGAGAACTGGTTGGAAAAAATTAAAAAAAAAAAATCGAGAGAGAGCTGGCAGGTTTAGGGGTCAGAGGTTAAAGTTGTGTTGTTGAAAGATGTCAATGGCCACTTACTGGGAGAATTATCATTCTAAATTTTGCTTAGAGAGAGAGAGAGAGAGAGAGAGAGAGAGAGAGAGAGAGAGAGTAGACTGACGTCATATAATGGCCCCTCCCGAAGGAGGGGGAATCTTCTAGAATCGGAAGTGTGAAACAGAGAACGAAAGAAGACGTCAGAGAAATTGACATCATATAAGAGCTCCTTCAAGAGGAGGTGGAGATCTTCCAAAGTTGGAAGTGTGAAGCAGAAAACGAAAGAAGGGAAATGGTTGAATTTTAGGATATTTGCATAAAACTCCCTTATGCGACTTCATCATACCAGTAGAAAGAAACACCCATAAAAACAAGTGCCCACGAGGGCTAAATTAAGTGACTTGGAAGTGAAGTTAAAGTTGCAGAAGCCGCGTCGGGGAGTTAAGAGATTTTTTTGCCATAACACTTTTGTGCCAACCAGATGATAATAATAACAATAGTTATCTGCTGAAGAAGAAAAACTCCGACGATATCCTTGTGCCATTTTCGAACAGTACTTGAAGTTCAGAATAAAAACTCCGACGATATCCTTGTGCCATTTTCGAACAGTACTTGAAGTTCAGAATAAAAACTCCGACGATATCCTTGTGCCATTTTCGAACAGTACTTGAAGTTCAGAATAAAAACTCCGACGATATCCTTGTGCCATTTTCGAACAGTACTTGAAGTTCAGAATAAAAACTCCGACGATATCCTTGTGCCATTTTCGAACAGTACTTGAAGTTCAGAATAAAAACTCCGACGATATCCTTGTGCCATTTTCGAACAGTACTTGAAGTTCAGAATAAAAACGCCGACGATATCCTTGTGCCATTTTCGAACAGTACTTGAAGTTCAGAATAAAAACTCCGACGATATCCTTGTGCCATTTTCGAACAGTACTTGAAGTTCAGAATAAAAACTCCGACGATATCCTTGTGCCATTTTTGAAAGTACAAACAACACAATTGAATTTAAATCCAGTTGCAAAGTCTGGCCACTCTTTTAGAAATTGGCCGAAATTTTCGTTCCGTCGCCAAATATTAGAAACGGGTTGGGAAAAGAAGAAAACGTAAAAGAAAAAGAACTGTAATTTTGTTTTTTATTTTGATATGAATATCATCTCGTGACTTATTCAGGCGACGTCTATTTTATTTTCAGTTTTGTGTGTGCGTATTCAACTTCTTGGTTTAACTTGGTTGATATACTCCAGTGATAATTCAGCTTAATTCTCTTAAGATCAAAAATCACAACGTGGGTAAGAGAGATCACAGTTGAAGAGGTCAACTTAAAGACCAGCTGCTGTGTCAACGCCACCAACGACCGACGGGTTTGGGCTGACGGCTTGTTCTCGAACCAGGATCGATCCAGACCAGAGACAGCAGGCCACGGCTCCTGCTACACGGCCACAATCTGGTTGCCGTGACTAGGATTTGACCCTAAATGACCGCCACAATATAATTTAGGTACCTCTACAGAAATAAATGGAATTAAGATGTAAAAAAATTGACATTGCATTCGAATTTCTGAAGAATAAAAACTGGACTGGAAATGTAAGAAATCGGAAGAAGGTTTTACAAGCGAGAACTGCGAGAAAATAAACTGTTATCAAAGAATTTATCGTTAGATTTAGCAATTTCAATTATAAAATAAGATCTAAAAATGTGCTTAAATTCATGGAGTCAAGGTTCCATAGGGAAAACCTTTTCAGATTAATTACCATGAAATTATTTATAGAAAAGGGACAGAGAAGAGGTGGGAAAGTGACTGAAGTCGAGACACCAGGTCAGAACTAATAATATTGCTGATTCTTCTTTGCATTTTATCAAGAATATATGCATATATAGAAGGAGAACCAGATCAAATGTGGCAATAATATTCGAAGAAAGAACAAATGGTAGATTATAAATATGTAAGATAGATTCTGGTGAGAAACATTGCGTGGCACAGTGAACCAATTTTCCTATCAACAGAGGTAGCAATTGATTCGATATAAACTTTCCACCTTATGTGCAGCGGGAAAAGATTAGCCTAGAAAGATACAATGCCACTCTTCTGGCGGTTAGCATCAGCAAAAACAAAATCGCTCTCAAGATCAAATAAAAGATAGCATTTTCGTTTTGAAGCGTTAAAATTAATTAGATATGTATTATATTCTCATATTGTTTTCTTAGGTCACCTAGATAATTGAACTAGAATTGGTTAACTACTTCAGCTAACAACAAATTGTAGGGCACTTTTGATATCAACTTCAGTTTATCATCTCAAACCGACCAGACTTACCATTAAGACAGGAATAAATAGTGGTATCATCAGAATAGATAAGGAGTTGACAACTGATGACATCAGGAAGGTCGCTGATGAAAATTACTAACAACTTAGGTTTAAAAATAGAGCCGTTGGGTATACCTGCATTAATTTAAAGACATCTTGAAGAATGGCCGTCAAGGACAACTTATATTTCGTGATTTGATAAGAAAGGTTGAGTTAGTAAAAAATAAACTAATTGTTATCACTTTTTCAAGTGCTGATGTAAATTTTCTTCCAAACCCTTTGCCTAAGTTAGAGTAGAAAACTAACGTCTAAAATACATTATTTACACTGTTCGGACTGTTGTCATCATCTTTATTGTCATGTTTACGACGTTTCGGTCGTTTAACACTCCGACCTTCTTCAGGTGCTAGGAATTTCAAAACAAACAATTTATTTTCGATCATCATTTTTCTCATCACATCACTCAGTAAATACAGGCGTTGATTAGTAGGGAGTTGAGTTAAAGGGAGATAACTGCCTAGTGTCCGGAAGGGGCTTCGCACATGGAATGCTAATTATATACCCCATCGATCAAAATAAAAGATTCGGTTCGAAATTCCTAGTACCTGAAAAAGGCTGGAGCGTACAACGTTCGAAACATCGTAAACGTGGCAACAAAGATGAGGGCAACAGTCCGAACAGTGTAAATAATGAAAATACTACATCATCTCAGAAATATAGACAAAATATATCGAGAATATGTAAATATTTTTCCTTGTAATTACATGAGGTATCTATTTTAGTGGTTGTGGGACACTGTAGCTAATTGTAGTCATATTGTTTTCTTAGGTCACCTAGATAATTGAACTAGAATTGGTTAAATGACACTATTAGTAAGTGAAGCGAACCATATTGACTATTTAAATTTTCAAATCGGCCTGTGGTAGATCGAACAAAGATCAAATGTGCAATTGTTTAGGCGGCCATTTATATAAAATATGACGTCTATAAAAGAAAAGGGGATCACTAGGCTCTACTTTGAGAGTCGTCAGGCTGTACAGAGCGTCTGTCGGTTGCCACATCGAACCCCAGTGTCACGTCCTTCAGAAGTACTATTGTACAAATAAAGGTAATTTGTCTATATTTCTGAGATGATGTATTGTAGTTATTTATACGATTTACATTGTTTGAACTGTTGTCCTCATTTTTGTTGAAATATTCACGACCTTTAGGCCATTCTACGCTGTAGCTAGGTATTGAACTCAAAACTCTTCGAGTGCATGTGTGTTCAAGGGCAACCCAGCCCATTGATTAAAAATGTTAGTTTGATCTAATGAGTTAACTCAAAAAGTTGTGAGTTTCAATAACTGGCTACAACAGACGTAAACAACAACAACAACAACAACAACAACAAAAAAGAGAACAAATAAATAAAAAATAAAAAAACATAGAGAGTTAAATTGAAGGTATATAACTGATACTGAGACAACTGGGAAAGGTATGCCTTATGGAACTAGAACAATCTACCTCGGCGAACGAAATAAAGATTTCCATTGAAAATTCCAATCACCTAAAGGAGGTAGGAGCGTTCAACGAGCGTAACGTCATAAATATGGCAACAAATATGAGGACAACAATCTGAACAATGTAAATTGTGTAAATAAAGATAACTTATTTGTAACTTCTTTTATCAAAGATGACGATTATTTAACTTTGGGGCGTTCGAGTAAAACTTTCCCCACCTTTATCCCTTTGTGAGAATACACCGACCATGGCAGTTTCGGCCAACACCGATAAGCCAGCCTTTTAAAAAACAAACAAACAAACAAAACAAACAAATCACAGCGTGGGGTCAACTGCCTAATCAACGAATCTGTCGTGGTATTAGGGTGTGGCTACAATTTTTGTTGGATGTCTTGAAGTAATCTGTTTTTCTTTACTTGGTAAAACTCTTTGAGATTGTACAGTGTCACTATCTTGACACAGATTTAGGATTCTCTTCTCATCTGAAGACATTTTGATCTGAAAAATGTTAGTATATACCTGACAGATTAGACATGTTTTATTTGAGTTACCATGATATTCACGCGAACATTAAACAGTGAAAGTTTCAGCTAAAAAATAAGATAATAACTGTGTCAGGATACGGACTTATTGATTTACCTTGAAGAAATAAACACAAGCACTGGTTTTTGAAAAAGCACATTAGCAGGTAGCCGGACATTTCACCGAAAGACAATTTACCGACTGACAGTTAACCGACAGACAATTCCAAGATAGTATATCGATTTTTTAAGAGCCACTTAGATGTGGCACAAGACCAAAAGTATGGGGTACCCAGTTAGGATCGAACTCACAACTTAGTTGTAACAGCTTCTAGCGAGATAAGCTTACTAACCATTGCACCACGTCGGGTTGCCCAGTGCCAGACAGTATAATTAGTCGACGCTTTAAGTCTTCAAATTCAAGCTTTCATCCAGTTTATTTTTAGAACATTCTTACATTCTTTCTTAGCCCTTTAGTCGCCATCATGGAGTTTGTCAAGACAGAACGAGGCGGCAGAAAGCTTTTATTTGAGGGATACGTCTACATTGTTGACAAAACTAGACAATCTAAAAGTTACTGGAGGTGCAAACAAGAAAGACTGGAAACAATCAATGATGTAATTAATAGAACGCCTTCAGAACACTAGCATCTAGCAACATCTGGACAGTTCGCTAACAGCTTATAAAAAATAGACCAGAGCTAGAACTTGGAAAGACTTAAAGCATCTACTAATTGTCCTCTGTGTGGATTGACAGTCCATGAACTGTCCGTCGGCGAATTGTTTTTCGGTGAACTGTCCGCACACGTTTTAGCATCGTTTAAATTGAAACTAACATACCTGGTGATTTCATATCGCTCTTCTTTGCTGTGGTACACGACAATGGCAATTTTGTCAGGTTTTTCTTCTGCTAGTTTCTGTATCCGTTCCGGAATGGTTTCGTAGCTAAACGAAATGTTACCTGGTTGGTGGAAGTAGCTCTTTTTCAGCATGATTGCTTCGTTTAATTTCCCCTTTCTGAGCGGATTTTTGTGATTTTTTTCTTTTTACAGTTGTGTATCTCTCTTCAAAATGTCAAGAATAAAGAATCTGCCTGAAATAAATGAAAGATAAAAATAAATGTAAAACAGCTTTTGTTTATTTATTCGCAATCAACGACAGACTTATTTTAGATAGAACCCTTAAAAAGTTAGCATGCATAATTCACAGGGAGGAAGGCATTTAACATAATTTAACGTTCTTCATTGGAAAAGCAAACGAAACCACTCTTCTTCTACATGTTCTTTTTTAACGGTAAAATTCACCCTGTACAAGGCCCAAAGCAACTCGAGATAGAAGGTTATGTATGTTTAGGGGTAACTTATATAAATATACAGAGAAGATAGCAGCTAACTGTAGATTTAAAAAGTATGCAATCTTTAAAAATTGTTTAAAAATTGTTTAGTAATTATTTTATAATTTCTTTTATAATTGTGTGGCCCCAAGCAAGGTATTTTACTGCCACTGTTGTGCAGGGGGTTACATACGAGGAATGTTATGAGAAAGAGTGACAGGTTACAAGGGGGGTCAGGAAGAGGGTATGAGAAGGAAGAGAATACTGATAAGAGTGGGGTGGCCAGAGAAAAAAGCATGAGAAAGAGGATGCAAGTTAATGAGACAGGAGATGACGATTGACTTTACATTTGAATTCTTGAAGATTGTAGCTGTCGGGAAAGCAAGTAAGCGGAAGGGAATTCCACAGGCGGGAAGTGCGAGAAAAGAAGCTGTGGGAGTAGAATTTGCGTTTACAATTTATCGGTTTCATAGTAAAAGGGTGGGACCTAGTTGCTAATCTTGTGGCCCGAGGCAATTCATAATTGTTTAAAA
This sequence comes from Ascarosepion bandense, assembly GCA_037127315.1. NCBI lineage: Eukaryota > Metazoa > Mollusca > Cephalopoda > Sepiida > Sepiidae > Ascarosepion > Ascarosepion bandense. Next base: position 1,118,839 of record JBBBDQ010001657.1, on the reverse strand, counting down.
GGTATAAGGTATTTAAAAAGTTAACCTGCATAATTCCCAGGGAGGAAGGCATTTAACATAATTTAACGTTCTTCATTAGAAAAGCAGAGGAAACACTCTTCTTTTTGGTGTTTTTTCTTTTTTTTTTTACGGTAAAGTTTACCCTGTAAAGGCTCCAAAGCTCTCAAGATAGAAGGTTACGTTAAGGGGTAATTTATATGTATAGAAAGGGAAAATTGCGGCTAACTATAGATGTAAACAAGTTAAAATTGTAGTCATCGGGGAAACATCAACTTGGGTGTCTTTTTCACTGCGCAGTGGTTCGCAGGTATAAGCTGTTCGAGTGGAACTTACTTCTTGTCGATGGAATACGAAGGGAACGCGGATGGTTTGCTACAGTGTGAGTGACATATCCGGTCCCAGCCGTGAAGGTAAGATCTGGCGGAACCAAGGAATGTACTTCATTCGAGAACTTTCCATGGAAGTAGCGATAGTTGATTCTCTAAGTGCCGCTTAGATGTGGTACTAGGCCGAAAGTATGGGGTACCCGTTGAGGATCAAACTCACTTCTCAGTTGTAAAAGGTTCTAGAAAAACAAGCTTGCTGACCATTACACCACGTTGACGTGCCCAAATGGAAGTAACGATAGAACAGCGAGAAGATCTCCACGTCCCGCCTGTATTATATATATATATATATATATATATATATATATATATATGTGTGTGTGTGTGTGTACTTAATAAAAATAATAAATATTATTATTATTATTAACAATATTATTATAGTTGCCAGTGCAGTTTCTGCAGACCGTAATGAATCTCTGAAGATCTACAAAAATCTATAAAAATATAAAACTCTTGAAATGAAAATTTAATAAAGAAATGCGACGCATGAAACCATCATAATTCCATTTCAGTTCGGGGCCCAAGATTTAATTGGAAAAGATTCTGATAAACATATTGAAGGGATCCCTGGTAACCCATGCCTTAAAGAAGCACAATTTTTTTTTCTCACAATTACACCTCACAACTTACGAAGGATTTTACGTATTTTTTTTTTAATCATTTCACCCCGAACAAGGCAGAAATGCCACTGATGTGCGGGGGGCTACATAACTGTAAAAAGATTAATTAGAAAAGAGTACAAACTAGTTAGAAAGGAGCAATAGAAAGCTGAGAATGCAGGTGCGATGACAGATACATAGGTGGAGAGAAAGAGAAGGTTATACGGGGTGGGGAGAGAGCTAGAGTCCAGTGGTTAGTAGATGAGTATTGACTTTGCATTTAAATTTTTAGAGTTTGTAGAAATGCGTGTGATTTTAGGGTGTTGTGATTATTATTTATGGTTCACCTACTTTTAGACCACCCTGTATATAACGCTGGGTAAAAAAAGGTAACAAAATACAGAACAAAAACAAAAAGAAAACACTATAAAGTAAGACTAGGTAATAAATAGTACATAAATAAACTAACACAAATAACGAAAATCCATTAAATGTAGAAAAAAATAACAGAGACAAAAAAATGAGAATATAAATCGGAGTTTAAGTTGAAAATCTTGGAAGATTAGGAAGTCATAATCTAAACTTATTGATAAATGGAACTTTGTCTCTGTGTGTGTGTGTGCCCGTTACCTATAGACTCCGAAACTGCTGAACCGATTTTCTTGAAAATTTACACAGTTGTACTATAAGCATCAGCGTGTGTTCTTAGCTAGGTTTTATATCGAGGTACCCCCGATAAATATCGAAAATCGATGATCGAAAAAATCGGGTTATAGAAGGAGTGGTCCGATTTTAATCAAATTTGATACACTCATAGACAAAGACATAAGAAACAATATTCAGAAGTTTCAAAGTTTCATTTCTTACAATAGTGCAGGAAGTTGATAATATATATATATATATATATATATATATATATATATGAGGCAAGATGTTTGTTTGTGTGTCTGTTTATCTGCCTGTATGCCTGTATTTTTCAGCCCTTTTATTTTAGTTTTTGCTTCGGGTTTGGCTCTAAGTAGGTATAATTGTAATTCTTAGTCTCAGCCATGATACCATTTACTCAGGGAACTTATTTAGCCTTCAAAATTCATTTTACGACGAAAAAAACTTATTTGATATCGATACCAAGAAATCAAAATTTGACTTACATCCATTCATTTTTCTTTTAGTCTACGGTTTCGCTTTAACTGGAAACAACTATTGCTTTTTAGTCTTTCGTGCCAACGTCGAAAGAGTCTTAGCTCCAGGACCATGGATTAGTTTTGAAGCTTTTATTACACCCGAGCAACACCGGGCTATACTGTTAGTTTAACATAATATAAAATTTAATACTGACATTTTGACAATACTAATACCTGAACTATCAATTGATAAAAATGAATGACGGTAGATAAAATGCAAAGTTAATGAAGAAGACTTTAGGTCAACAAAAATTAAAATAAAATAATAAAAAGTAAAAATAAGGCAAACAATCTTCCAGTTAGCTATGCAAAACTAATACTAATAAATACTAATATACGTAAATACGGTAACTTGAAAACGTTGAAAGAAATAATATCTATCTATCTATCTATCTATCTATCTATCTATCTATCTATTGTAGTTTGTTCATATCTATATATTGATCTATCTATTGTAGTCTATTCATATCTATCTATCTATCTATCTATCTATCTATCTATCTATCTATCTATCTATCTATCTATTGTAGTTTGTTCATATCTATATATTGATCTATCTGTCTTAGTCTGTTCAGATCTATCTATCTATCTATCTATCTATCTATCTATCTATCTATCTATCTATCTATCTATCTATCTAGACTGAGAAAAGTACATTTGTTACTTTCTATAGAAACCGTTTTTAAAATTTAACCCAGTTTTAAAAAAAATGAGGCCTTGTATATTGCAATGACGCGGAGAAATTTATTGTCAAAATTAGAATGGAAAAATATGATCCCTCTTCATGGTAATTTTTCAATGAAAATTCCAGGCGAATCATCAATACCGATTGGCAACTCTACAACTCTTCAGCGAGTGGGATGTCATGCCTCTCTTCTTCTTTTAAAAGATCTCGAGAGTCACGGCTGAGATCTACCAGGAAGTGCTGAAGAGCGTGGTGAAGCCCTGGATGGACGAGATCGCCGCTGAACGCCCCTACGTCTTCCAGCAGAACTCCGATCCTGCACACAAGGCCAAGACAATGCAGGCTTGGCTGCTCAACGATATTTCTCACCACTGGTCGCCGGACTTGTGGCCGTACTTCTCACCCGACTCCTTGATTATTTCTTCTGGGGCGTGATTGAGGCCAAGACCAGCAACACGGTTGACTCTCTGAAAACTGCGGTCGTTGAGGCGTTCGCCACTATGGACAAGGACATGGTCACCAAAGCGTTTGACTCAGTTCGCGCCCGCCTCAAGATGGTCGTTGCCGCTGGCGGCGGTTACATCGAAAAATAATGTAGTATGTAACTCTAACTATTGCTAAATATACTGTCGGGTCTCTGCATATACAACTTTTGTTTTTATTGCCTATTTCATTTTCTTTTTGTCAAGTGTCAGATTTTGCTGCAAAACCCTGTATGTTTATAGGACAGCTTTACCACTGGTAAAGAACCGAGTAGCCTAAAATAATCTAATGGTCGTGAATTTTTTATTGTACACCAGTGTTATTGTTGTGGGGAATTATCTGCACACTTATATGAACTCTTCCGGACTACATAAATACCGAGAGTTATCTACTCTCGGGGGTAGCAGTAAATAGCAGCAGCTACGATACTCATTTGAGTAAGAGAGAAAAATATTGTATGGGCTGCACTCGTGTCCATAAAACTCCCTTTCCGTAAAACGTGGGATTGATGACACAGTTTGTAAAATCTCTTGATAAGGCCGGTAATTGTTTCAAGTATATCTGTAAAGTGTTTCCCGGCTTGAGCATTGAAAACCGTAAAACAGGAGTTCTCAATGGTCCAGACAGAAAACTTATTCTAGATGAAAACTTTGTAAGCAGTATGACTTTGAATGAATCAGATGCATGGAATTCATTTGTAGCAGTTGTGAAAACATTTTTGGGTAACCACAAATCCGATAACCACAAATTCTGGAATGCTTTCGCAACATTGTTGCTAACATAACCATCGAATTTCATTTCCTTCATAGTCACCTGGAAAGATTTCCCCGAAAACTGTGGGGATGTTAGTGATTTACTGAGTGAGCGATTCCATCAGGACATCAAATTATTGGAGCAAAGGGAACAAGGACGTTGGGATATCAAAATGATGGTAGACTGCTGGAACTTAAAAAGGGGCACTGTACATCAGAATTTCTATCAGTCAAGAAAGAAATTTGTCAAGTTAATTAAATATGCACAAATTTTTACTATGGACAGTTTATTATATTTTACTAAATAAAGCTTTTTGTGCTTTATAGAGAACATGATATACTGACACAGTGCGTTTTTTGCGTGTTTTTGTAGAAGGAAATTACTGGAAAGTAATTGAAACTCACCTGAAGCGAGCTTAATGTGTAATGCTACTCATGCTAATGACATTTCAACGATCCTCTCTACGGCATACGATTTCATTGAATTTCTTTTAAGATGTTCCTCTCGAATTTATATTTAAATTTGGGTCATTAGGAGAGAATCTGCACCGTTTAGAGGCTTTCTTTACCAAGAAGTCCTTTGAAATCTGCCATTAAGTACAACACTAAGTATTTTCTCCATCATGAAAGTAGATTTTGGGACTATTAAAGTTGATTTTTTTCTTAGATCTTAAGTAAAAAATTCGGCCAGTATGGTTATATTTTGATAAATGCCAAAAAAAAAAAAAAAACAAAAAAAAAAAAAAGAAAAGAAAAGAAAAAAGTGAAAAGATCATCTGTAGACAAAATTCCTGACGTAATGCGGAAAAATGGATGTTGGACGTAATCCAGTCCTTCCTTTCAAACCGTACAATGAGGGTGGTATTGAACGGACAAGCCTCCCAAAACTATGACATGAATGCGGGTGGCCCTCAAGGCTCTATTCTAGGTTATATGCTTTTCCTTTATATTAACGATCTCTCTGATGTAATAAGATCCCAAGTGAGCATATATGCTGACGACACTACGGTTTACTCTCGTCTCAATCAAAAATCTACCGAGGCTGAAAAAGCAAACCTCGCTGCCGAGTTTGAAAAGAACCTCCAATCCATGGTGGACTGGGGCAAGAAATGGCTCGTAAATTTTAATGCTTCCAAAACGAAGCTGCTATCTAATAACCACCACAGACAATCGTTCCTCCCGCCCATTAACATGGATCAGGCTTCTCTCCCTGAAAGCGAAACACTGCGCCTCCTCGGGTTAACTCTCACACCAGACTTCAAGTGGAATAACTATATAGAATCCATAGCTAAATCCGCTGCTAAGAAAGTCGCTTCTCTGTGTAGGGCCAGGACGTTTTTCCCGTCCCAAACAATCCTGCACATATGCAAGTCTACAATATGCCCGTGCATTGAGTATTGCTGCCATATCTGGTCTGGTGCTCCTGCTATCCACTTAGGTGTCCTCGACTGAATCCAACGGAGAATCTGTAATGTGATTGATCCCGATTTGGCAGCTAGAATACAGTCGCTTTCTCACCGACGCAGTGTGGCTTCCCTGTGTCTCTTCTACAAATACTTTCATAGCTTCTGCTCCGATGAACATAGCTCACTGGTACCCCCTATATACGAATTTCCTCGTGCTACAAGATTAGCAACTAGGTCCCACCCTTTTACTATGAAACCAATAAATTGTAAACGCAAATTCTACTCCCCCAGCTTCTTTTCTCGCACTTCCCGCTTGTGGAATTCTCTTCCGCATACTTGCTTTCCTGACAGTTACAATCTCCAAGAATTTAAATGTAAAGTCACTAGTCATTTCCTGTCTCACTAACTTACATCCTCTTTCTTATGCTTTTCTACATCCACCCAACTCTCATCTCTACTCTCTTCCGTCTCCTACTCTCTTCCTGACACTCCCTGCAACCTCTCACTCCTCATAACATTCCTTCTCGTCCACCCCACTCTCATCAGTTATCTCTTCCCTCTCTTACTCTATTCCTGACACCCCCTGCAATCTCTCACTTCTCAACATTCCTCCTATCTAACTACCTGCACCACAGTGGCAGTGAAATGCCTTGCTTGGGGCGACACGATTATAAAAAAATATTCGGAATCAGTAAAGCAAAATTGATAAGTTTCTCCTAAAATAGTCTAATAATCGTAAAGTTTTATGGTAGACCAGTGTTATTGTTATGGGGAATTACCTACACACTAATATGAACTCTACCGGACTACATAAATACCGAGTGTTATCTACTCTCGGGGGTAGTAGTAAATAGCAGCAGCTACGATACTCACTTGTTAGTACGCCGTTCCGGCGCTAAGTACTCTTATACTCTATTTCCTATGTACACTGTTCTCTTTTGAAATATATTATTAATTCCAACCGTACACCGTGTCCGAGTCTTTTTAAAATAAATAAGTTATCTTCATGCTTTAAAATTAGCTTTAATTGAAAGCCAAGGGATTCAATTTAGTAATTACAGTAAGCAAAATACCCTGGTGTATTTTAAACCGAAATTATATTGATCGGAATCAAAAATTTTCTAAATTTAAAAAAGTTTTAAAAATTTCAAAATTTTCGCCATTTTTCATCAAAAACAGAAGCCAATTCTCGGTTTTAAAAAATCTTGCAAAAATAAAATACACCTCGCTGACACATTATTTTCTTCAAATTACCGAATTTAAACTTACTTTAAGTTGACTTGAAACAAGAATTACTTGCTTACTGCTTGAAAAATGTTTCAAAAAATGTTTCAAAAAGCATTTCTCAATTACGGTAGCCTTGTTATCACACAGCTGCCAACTCCTTATCAGCACCTTAGCAGCAGCTGACAACTGATGATATACAGTATCCGGCCAAAAGTATGGAAGGCGAATTTGGTATGAATCTTATTCATACAAATCGTTTTTTTTTTAATTTTTAACTATGTTAAAATCAAAAAATTAACGCAGTTTTCAGCAATTATCCAATATTTGATGGAATGTTTGTTAGTTTAGCTTTGTAGGCTTACGTTTGAAGATGTTTTATGAAAAAAATTTACAATTTAATAACATAATGAAAATAACGGCAGAGGTAACACAATAATTTATGAAATGTTATGGCATTTATTAATTTTTATTTTTAATATCTATTTTTTAATATCTATTTTTCATATTTTAGGTACCTCCACAAATTCTGAATTTCATAATTATTATTTTTTTAAACAAAATTAGAGAATTAAGAATTAAAATGTAAAAGTTGCTTTAAATGTTTAAGAAATGACTTGCAAAACAGGCTGTTGAATTTTATAAACGTCTTGAAGAGACTTGAATTAGAATCAAATGCGGTTTCTGTCGTTTTCCATGTAAGGGGAATAATCCAAAACACTTGTTAACTTTTAAAATAAATACGATCTCTATGGAAACTTGTTATGACCCATATGGAACATCGTACTTAAATGAACATATTTATTTCCAAACAAACAATTTTTTTATTGTTTTAAAAATATAATGGGTGAAGAACTTATTAATTTTTTTATTTTTTGAAAGGCAATATAATAATCAATTCTTAACTAAAAAAAGAACAACAGTTCTTTAAAAGGTTTTAAAAAATATTTTTTAAACTTTATGAATTATAATAATAAAAAAGTATGAAAACAATTATTTTAAAATTTTATTAGTAATCGAAAAAATGTTTTTTCTTAAGACTATAATGTCCTTAATTATTATTATTTATTCCAGCAATTAAAAGCTTATCAAATTAAACTTTAAATTTTTATTGCATTTTTTATTATTAAATTAAATTTTAAAGTTTTATTAAATTTTTTATTTTATTCTTCGGAGCAGATTTTCAGATAGTGTTGAATAATTTTAAATAAAAAAAAAAAGATGGTTTATATTCCTCGATGAGTTTTGCGTTTAACTAATAAAAAATAATTTTCAGAAATTAAAATTTATTAAAATTTCATGAATTTACGTGGAGTGGGGGATAACAGAGTTTTAAAAACTTTTTTCATCAATGTTTTAATAAAAATAATAATTTCAAAAATAATTTCATTTATTTGTGAATGAGTACTGAAATATTTTGATTTTTGTGAGAATTTCCAAATTAATGTGTTTGTCACCGAAAAAGTGAGTTACATAAAAAAATTACGTGATCGATTGTAAACTGTGGTAAGATTTTCTGCAACGCTAACTCAAATCAAAACAAAATTTTCTGCCAAAATTTCGAACATGTTAAAAGGGATTAAAAATTTTATAAAATAAATAAAAAATACTTTGATCTTTCCTCTTAATAATATTATAAACATTTTGATGTAAAAAGTTCGTTTTATTAAGTTTTGGACCTTTTAAATTCATACTATGTTGTTTTTTGGTGATTTAATGGAGGTACCTAGTTTACGGCAATATCACGTTGAAACACCGATTCTTGTACGAATACCGAAGTTAAGCAACGTCGAGACTGGTCAATGTTTTTAGATGGGGATCGTTTGTGAATAACAGGAGCTGTAAATTTCATAGCTCTTAATATTTTTTTCTTTTTGTTATCTCTCCAAATTCCTTTTCGGCCATTCATTTACACAAGCTCGTGTTCCTTCAGCACGATCATGGTTCGCCATTATTTCTTGTTTTTTGTAGATCTTAACAAATTAATTCTTTTCTTAACGAATTTTTTCTGTTTTTCAACACTTTATTTAACTTTTGGAAGTAATCTTTCACTATCTCAATGAGCCTTCGGATTCTAGTATCGCACTTTCAGTCTGCTGTTAAAACACTTTCCAGATATTTAAGTTGTAGTTGTATGAGAGCGAAACAGCTGCGGACACATTTTGTTCTTCTGGATATCGGCTCGGAACGAGAAGCCGGGAAGCCGATTTCGAATTCCAATTGAATCCATTGTATTCACTTACGCGCAAATACCCTTGGGAAAGGTATTAATCCGTCTCTTCCTTCCAGTTATGGGTTAAATAGAAGGACAGATTGGGTTCTATAACCTTGGTCGGCAACCAGTCTACCGCAGAATGCAATGGCAACCTACTGCGGAATAATCTTCTGCCCAGTCAGTCATGTCTCTTTCGAGATATGATCGCCCAAGCGTGTATCACGTATGGCACTTCGCTGACTGACTATATGCATACGCATGCGTATTAATGTTAACATTTAATGTGCATAACAATTTTTAAAAGCCTATTGCGTTTAATATTTTATCTGTATTATTAATGTTTAATGCAAAATTTAAAACAGGTTCTATTAAAACTCTTATGCATTATTTTTGTCGATAAAGTTTGTTTATTTGTAAATTCACCGTAGTTGTATAGAAAGAATTTATTTTTTGACTTCTCAAAATATAAGCGTAAGTTGGAAAAATACCACTGTGTTTAAAGAAAACGTAAAATAAACGTCATCTTGAAAAATATCTTAATCTTAAAAACAACATTTTTGTTTATTTTTGAGGAGTAAGTATAAAGTAGAGAATGTGCGTTGTGGTGTAATGAAAATCGGCTCGTAATGGGTAAATTCGTCGAGCTGAGTTCGAATTCCAGTTGAATTCGTTGCATTCACTTTCACGCAAATATCCCTGAGTGAGTAATAATCCATCCCTTCTCCTTCCAGCAATGGGTTAAATAGTATAGCAGACTGGGTTCTATAACTGTAGTTGGCAATCGTAGAAAGAAATGGCTACCTATTGTGGGAAAAGGCGGCATGATCGCCGAAGCCTGTATCCCGTATGGCACTGAAGTAACTGATAAAGTAATTTTTTTTAAATATTAGAAATTTTATAGAATTTTAGGCCCGGTACGCTACTTACGTTCTTCGTTCTCGAAGCGTTGTTGTCATCTGACATTGTAAATGAAGAAACAGAGACGAGAAAGAAATTATCTAAAAAAGTCAAAATGATTTTAATTAGATTTAAATTGTACTGAATTTCTAAAACATGTGTAAAAAATTAGTAATTTTGCTTTAACTATTTTTTTTAATCATTATTATGTCACACATTGACGTCATCTAAATAGAAATTTTGTTCTTGAGACATAGTGTTGAGAATAACTCAAAGAGTTTTCAGAGAATCCCCGCAGAGTAAATGATGTTGTTTTTCTGGAGGTCTATAAACTTGGACTAAATTCTAATTATCCCTAAACGCTCTTTTATGGCGTTCCAGGCTTAGCCGATCCTACAAGAATTAGGTATTAATTTCTCACGGCCTTAAGGTTCCCTTATTGTACCTTGTTTGTAAATACTTTTAATTGTTCTTTTTAAATCTTCAGTATGGTTCATAAACGTTTTAAAATTTAAGCACAACATTAGACTGGCGTCGAGATTTAATTAATTTACATTTTAATTAGCCGTACTTCTATACTAACAGTTTCTTTTATCGCACTTCTTCCTCTTTGAACTCCCTGCCGACTTCAAGCTTTCCAGCCAACTTTAATCTGCAGAAATTTAAATGCAATGTCAATCGCTATCTACTGTCCTCCTGATTACTCTTTTCTCTTCCCGCTCATTGTTAATATTTCTGTTCCTTATACTTCACACCCTGTAAGACCTTGTATCTTAGTGGCTTTACTACCTTACATTGAGATAATAAAAAAATATGAAAAACTCTATCATAAGGAAGACAGATTAACAAAACTAGATAGGTTCACCAATCGTTCGGTTCATACTATTTCTTTTGAACAGGACGAGTTTTTCCTTTTTAAGATCAGGATTCCAGTTCCTTCTTATAATTCTAACGTCTCCGTCTGAACTCGGAAATTTTATCTGGTAATTTTATTTTTTTTATCTCGCTTTAATTGCAGTAGATAGTTCCCTTTAATACTCAGTTAACAATCTAGGAGTTGGGATTTATCCCTTGTTTCCTGTTTCAAGATCGGAGTTCTGGTTCCTTTTAAAGAGTACCTCAGATTTTTACTTCTAACGTCTCCGTTTGAACTCTGAAATTTATCCACTATTTTTTTTTTTGTTCAAACTGAATTGGATAGATTCGCCTTTTGGGTTTTCGGTTCCTTCTAAAGTTTTTCATTCCCTTTTACGCCTACCTGCCTCTTGCGTCTTAGTGGTTTTGTCGCCTTTCTTGGTGTGAATTGATTTAAAAAAGATAACGATTGACCCTTAAATTCAAGAGATCACGATTAAAGAGTTCAGAAAAGGTATCACGTCGAAGTCTGATCCAGAAAGTAGTATTTCTTGAGAGAAAAAAGCTGTCCGAATGAAACTATGTTTTTACATGTTTGGTTGGTTCGTTGATTGTGTTTAGCGGCATATCAACACCTGTATGGGTTATTTAATTATCGAAATCTAAATCTTTTGAACACATTTTAATAGCTCCAACTACAAATAAAATGTATTCTTCTTCTTCTTGTTTGTGCGATGTCTCTTCAGGACGTAGGCGATTATGGCTTTCAACGTCTCCCTATCTCTGGTGGCTCTTAGCACACGTTTTCCTGTTACCCAACCAAAACCCCGGTTTGCCATCCACCCGCTCAGTTTCTTCAAATATGTTTTCCGCTGATTTCCCGTATTTTTTCCTCTCTATCTGACCTGTGAGTATCAGATTCTCCAAGCCTTCCTTCCTTATTACATGTCCCAAGAACTTCAGCTGTCTCTTCCTGATGCTCAGTATTAATTTCTTTTTCGTTTCCATCCTTTCTAAAATTTAATCATTGCCCACATGCTCGATCCATGATATTTACAGCATCCTTCTGTAGAACCACATTTCAGTTGCTTCAAGTTTTTCATTAATCTTTGATGATATTGTCCAGTATTTTTGTTTATTTTACTACGAATATTTATTGTCAATTTTACTATAAATATGTATTATTGATAATTTTTTTTTACATAAAAATGTATTGTTGGTATTTTTACTATAAAAATATTTGTATACTTTCATAGCGTTTTGTTTTTGTTTTGGATTTCACTATTTGCACATAGGTGGGACTTTAGCAAATATTACTACCTCGGGTCAGGGTAGGCCAGGAAATAACAGAAATTAAAAGGCGATTCTACGCTTCTGACAAGCTCTAATTTCCCGATCAAATGCATTACTGCCGGATATAGTTTATTGTCATATTCAGCTGAAGCCTTTTCACATCATGGAATACGTAGGAAATAATGGTGATTCGATTCCGTGCATGTGGCACGATGTGTATGAATTGGTGAAACTAGAGATATATAGCTTGTCTGAACATTTGCCATGGAAATAGCGAGAAAGTAGCGACTTGCTTGTACCTTTTCAATCTGTTAGGAAAGAAATTGCAGGGCGAAGAAAAAATGTCTTTCCTTCACAAGACTGTGCAAACGGTTTTAACATGTCTCAAAGCAGTTACAGTCTAGATGTACCAGGAATATTTCACTTTCGATTTAACCAGATATTGTAAAGGGAGAGGGGGAATCAATGAAAACATTAAATAATTTAAACAGTTTGAATTATATCCTAGGATCAATCGAATAGACAGGAAGTAAGTGGTAATTTAGAAAACATTGGGAAATGCCAAAAGAGAAACCGGAAACCGGAAGCAACATAAGCTTGCGTATAATTACCGAAAACCAAGTCAATAGAATATCTTCTGAAATTGTAGACCGTTTAGTTCATGAGAAAAAAAAATGCATGAATACCCATACCTGACGTGGTGTAATGGTTAGCAAGCTTGTCTCATTTGAATCTTTTTTACAAATGAGTAGCGAGTTAGAGCCTTTCGGCCTTGTGCAATATCTAAGAGCTAAGCGGCTGTTAGAAAATCAGCTCTGATACTTGTTATACTTATATATGCAGCATAAGTAAATATTTTTCTAAAGACCAAATAAATACTGTAATTACCTAAGCTTAAGACGCGTATTTTATTTTTAAATATCCTTCCAACCACTGCCCCCCCCCAAAAAAAAATAACTCAAACAAACCCCTACCTTGTGACTGGTACAGACATGTTTGAGACGACCGAGTGCTATACCGGTAGACTAGAATCTCAAATGAACCGGAGTACGCTTCGCATAAAAGTTGTTACTAGTAATAAAATACTGAAAACAACAGAAATTATTCCAATAAACTGTGTTACTACTAATAAAATACTTTGATAGGCTGTACTGTTTATTGAAATACAAGTTTCTGTTAGAACGCATTTAGTTTGTCCCTGTTGCTTGTCGTATACTACTAGTAATATTCAGGGAAATATTTTGCTTTGTCTGAATGTACTGTAATTACTTAAGAAATAATTCACATTTATTGTACTTTACTGATTACATTATCGGCATGCAATGTAGGTACCTCCAATCATTTTCGATATCTTTTAAACTGAATTTTTAAAAATGAAAAAGTTTTATTGAAACTTTTATTTTAGTTTTAATTAAAAGCTAAATGATTAAATTTACTTTTTCCAGTAGCAAAATACTCTGATTTATTTCAAACAGAAATTATATTGATTGGAATATAAAAGTTTGAGATTTAAAAAAAAGAATTTTGAATTTTGCCGCCATTTTTGAGCGATCGACACATTTACAAACAAAAGTTAATTCTCGGTTTTAAAATTCTTGCGAAAATAAAATATACATCTGTGTCATGATTTTTGGAAAATTAGCAAATTTTATGTTAAATTAATCTGATTCACACAAGTATTACTTATTTATAGCTTGAAATTTAGAATAAAACTATTTCTTAATCATAAAATTGAACATTTTGATCTGTCCGCCGTATATCAAAACGTGTTGACAGGTTCTTGATTGATAAGATAAAAGTGTATGACGCTCATAAGTGGCAAAATTTTACAAATATCTTTTCGAGTAAAGGAGGAAACTCTGACCTTTTAATTTGCATATAGAAATTACCATACGAAAAAAAAAAACTTCCAATACGCAGAAAAAATTATTTAAAAACTATAAAGGCAAAATGATTTGTATAAAACATTCAATTTTCGATAGGCAATATTATCTTCAATTACTGACTTAAAAATCTAACCGTAACAATTCTTTGAGGTATTTTTTAAATATTTTTGAACTTTTGTAAATTATTATAATAATAAAAAAAATGAAAACAATTCTTTAAAAATTTAATTAGTAATCAAAAAAATGTTATTCTTCAAACTATAATGTTCTTAATTTTTATTATTTATTCAAGCAATTAAAAGCTTATCAGATTAAATAATATCAGGGTTTTATTGCATTTTTTATTTTACTATTCGGAGCAAATTTTCGGAAACAGAGGAAAAATTGAAAAAAAAAAAGTTGATTTATATTCCCAAATACGTCATGCGTTTAATTAATAAAACTATTTAACGCAACAAAGTAAAATTTATTAAAATTTCATGGATTTACGTGTAGGGGGGTAACAGATATTAAAAAGGAAATTTTATCAAGATTTTGAAAAAATATTAATTTTAAAAATAATTTATTTGCGAATAAGTACTGAAAGATTCATTAAAATCCGACAATTATTTGATTTTTGCGAGAATTTCCAAATTAATGTATTTGTCACAAGAAAAAAATGGGTGATGTAATCATTACATTTTCCATTTTAAACAATCGTAACGTTTTGGTTACCCGCTAACTCAAATCAAACCAAGATTTTCTGCCAACATTTTTATTAAGTTTGGGGACGTTTTTATTCATAAAATAATGATTATTTACCATGTTAAACCCCAACTTTCAAATTGAGTGCAATACCATGGTTTTAAAATGGACCTGCCCAAATGAACTCATTGATACAAATGTCGCCGTAATTTAATTTAGTTTTCTTTGTAGGTTAAATTTAAAGTGGTTTCATAGTTTATTCAAATCTTTTATTAAACTATCATACATTTTGTAAGAGAACAGTTGGCTATAACGAATATATTTGACCGAAGGGATGAAAAATGAGGTTTTTGATCATATTCCCTTTTTTGGAAGAAGGGCATTCTGGGCACAGGGAGTTTTTGGCAATGACACCAAGGTGAACGGGACAGATTCCATGACCCACTCACAATTCGAATTGTAATTCAATTAATAAAATCTTGTTAAGAGCTATCCTCTCATTTTATCCTATTATCTTTCTTTAGTCAGTTAAGTGACATACGTGATACACACTTTGGGCGATCATGTCTCTTTTGAGACATGACTGACTGGGCAGAAGATTATCCCGCAGTAGGTTGCCATTACTTTTTGCGATAGACTGGTTGCCAGTCAAGGCTATAGAACTCAATCTGTCCTATTATTTGACCCATAACTAGAGGGAAGAGACTGATTAATACCTTCCCCAAAGGGAATTTGTGCGTAAGTGAATGCCATGAATTCAACTGGAATTCGAACTCGGCTCCCAGATTTGTCGTTCCGAGTCGATATCCACTGCACTACAACGCACATCTTTCTTCACATAACCATATTTTCACCCACTGGGAACATAACACATTTCCCCCTACAAAACATCTTTAAACTATATTTCAATATATATATGATGAAACAAAATATTCTTCTAAAATACAGGGCCACTTATATGAAGGTGCGTGTTATGCAAAAGCAAAAACAGTCTATTGTGTGGCACCAATAGAAAAAAAAAAAAGAAACTGTTTTTAGAAAAGACGTACTCATCAACTGCTTATTTTTCTTAAAACCCGTAAAACCGTATGGTTGTGAAAGCATCACATATACTGCCACAGCAGTAGCAGTGTCTTTTTTCCTGAGCATGATAGCATGAAGGGGCACAACCCTCTCCAGACTGGGCGGAAAAGTGATTAATTCATATTTTTTTTTCAAGCGTATTAGCACTTAAGTGAAAATAATGAACTGACTGGAATTCTTCTTCTTCTTCTTCTTCTTCTTCTTCTTCTTTATGTGCCGTGTCCGTTCAGGACGTAGGCAACCACAGACTTCCCTTGTCACTCTCAACACTTTTCGTCTTGATATCTCTCCCAAACCCCGCTCTACCATTCACCTTCTCAAGCTTATCAAGTATATCTCGCGCTGTCTCTCTTTCCCTCCTGTGAGTATTAGATTCTCTAAAACTTTCTCCCTGTTTACGTGTGCCAGAAACCACAGCTGTCTTTTCCTGATGCTAAGCATGTTTCCTTTTCGTTTGCATGCTCTCCAATACTTTGTTGTTGCACACGTGCTCTGTAAATGGTATCTTCAGCATTCTCATCATCATGTACAAACAAAATTCGAATTCAGCTCTACGATTACTGAACCCATTACTCCACAGTGCCTTGCCAACTGCTTATAAACCAGAGCAAATGCATTCTTTACAGTGTGAATAAACTGTCCATTTTTAACGAAACTTGCATAAAAGAAGGGTTACATAACACATACACACATATATTTATATATGA
>JBBBDQ010001657.1:867500-1085000 GCA_037127315.1 Ascarosepion bandense | reverse complement strand
AAATAAAGAACAGGTAGGAAAGTGTCATTAAAACGCGTTTCAATTTAGTAAGTTTTCTTCAGAAATTTATTAATAAGACACGAGTTTATAAATTTTTAAAGAATTAGAAAAAATAACAACAAAGAGACAGTATATTAGAATATTGGTTGGGGATTTCTTGATAAGTTATCTGTCATGTGTAAGAAAGCAATACACGTTAATTTTTAAATATAAGTGGATAGGAACACTTGTCTGTTTATATGCATGTGTGTCACGTGTAATAACGCGATAGACGTTTATTTTAAATGAATGTGTGTATAAAACTCTATTTAAATGTATGTGTGCGAAATAAGGCATGTGCCAAGTGTATATAACCGATGGACGATTTATTAAAAATATGTGTATAAGAAAATACCCCTTTTGCATATATACAAAGAGATAATTCTCAATTTTTTCTCTCTCTTTCATATATATATATATATAGTGATATAAATTAATATATATAATTATATATATATATAGTGATGTAAATTAATATATATATATATATATATATATATATATATATATATATATAAATATCACTCATCAATAGTAACCGAACTAACTCTGCCGAAACTAGTATTAATTAAGCTATAATTTAAATCGTCTTGTACAACCCAGCGAGAACAAACTCGGAGGGAAAAGAAGGGGAAGTAAAAAAAGAAACAAACGAAGTACATGAACAAAAAGTCAAGCACTCGTACGAAAGAAAAAAACCCAAGACAAAAACCCTAACACTAAAGCGCTCAATACGAAAGTAGAGCAAACAAAGACAGAAAATCTGAGCAAGAGCCAACAACCTACCACCGTTTCGCCTAACGGCTCGTCAGGGAAATTGGCTGGCAACAAATTTACAGAATTTACTAAATTCTAAAACCGAAATCCTACATAAATGCAAACAGATGAAAAATTACCCACTGAATTTCGCTTAAATGTTCTCTTAATATTTGTTTTTGGGAATAAAGTTTTAGTCTCCCCACTTTCTCGTGTTTTGGTCTCTTTTTTGTTTTAGGGGGAAATAAAAAAGAAACAATGTACTCGAACATACGTCAAAATACTCGTTGAAAAGTAAAAAAAAACTCCGAGACGAGAACCCTAACACAAAGCGCTCAATACAATAGTAGAGCAAACAAACAAATAAGAACGACGATCCGTTAGGTGAAACCTATGTAGGTCTGTTGGCTCTAGGTTAGATATATACTTATATATAGTGATGTAAATTAATAAATACTCATATGATGATGTAAATATGTATAGTATTATTATTCAGGTGTTAATAAAACACTGCTCAATGTATGAAAAGAGTTATATATATATATATATATATATATATATATATATATATATTGTTGTGAGCTGTTAGGGACAGGAAGAAAGACACAAAAAGAAGAAGGTAGATTGAACTAGTGTATTGGAATAACAGAACATATATACAAAATAAGAGTGTTCTTAGTCAGCAGATAGAAGTGTCCGTCCGAACTGTCAAGTTACACTGCATCTCGACTGCCTCTTCTAGGAAGTCTCACAGGTTAGTATTTATGAAGGAGGAAGAGTTCATTCCAATGTAGATAGGTCACCATAACACACACACACACACACACACACACACACACACACACATATATATATATATATATATATATAGAGAGAGAGAGAGAGAGAGAAAGAGAGAGAGAGAAATCTAATGATATAGTCCTTGAGATATAGTTGTTGTTTAATGTCTCACTAATTATGTGAGTAATGGTAGTTTAGATATCAGAAGTGTAGCGGGCCGATCAAAACTAGTAGTTCTTGTCACCCAAGAGGTTGTTCCTATTTATTTAGATGATCAACAAGCGTTCCTATTTACTTTTTATTTACTTACGTATTTGATTGAAAAAAAAATCTCGTTTTTCAATAGGTTGTGTTTGAACAAGTCGTTTCCTTTCACAGGTGACAAGAATTTATGATATATATGTACTTTTACAAATTTTGGGTGCGGGACAAATGCCTATATAATCAGTCAGTCAGTTAAGTACCATACGTGATACACGCTTTGGGTGATCATGACTCTTTCCAGACATGACTGACTGGCAGAAGATTATCCCACGGTAGGTTGCCATTACTTTCTGCGGTAGACTGGTTGCCAACCAAGACTATAGAACCCAATCTGTCCTATTATTTAGCCCATAATTGGAGGGAAGAGACGTTTTTGTGCGTAAGTGAATGCAAGGTATTCAACTGGAATTTGAACTCGGCTCCCCGATTTGTCACAGTCGTTGTCAGCTCGTTTCGGCGATGGCAGTGGCAGAGGCGGCGGTGACAGCAGCAGCGGCAATGGCAACGGCAAACGGTAAACGGCGGACGACGTGCAGCAGCAACGAACCACGGAAGACGGTGACGGTGCGCAGGGCTAGACGGACGAGACCTAACGCACGCGACATATGTCTTTAAATAATTCGTGTTTGAGTCATCAAGTTTAAAGAAAGTTTATGGTAGATGGCCCTGTGGTCTGGCCACGTAGACTAGGATAAAATTTGTCATTCATGTACATTTGTGGCTAGTCTTTCTTCAGCGTTTAACGTGTGAGTTAACTGGGAATTGTTTCGTCTAACAGTAGCAGGATGTTCATACCATGAGCAGGCAGATATGAATTTTATAGCAGCCGCTGGAATGATAATTGACGTTAGTCTTCACAGATATATCAGACTGTGTTTCCAGACCTAAGGCAGCCGAGTAATTCAACATTTGCTGCTAAAATATCGTCGAGTTACTGAGACAGGTTCTGTGGTAACGCACACTATGAATCGATTTAAGACAGAGATCTGTTCGTATACATTACCATTCAGAATACATTCTACAGGCTGTCGGAAACGATCCAGGTATCACCAAATGTCAAGTGGCGCTATCATGTCGTACATCTTTTCGCACTACAAGAGCAGTTCCGTTATCTGTATCATTTGCAACGTGTTCAGGGTCTTTCGCTCTCTGATCACTTATCACGACGGTACTTTTGCCGATAGCTTATTTAATGAACTGGCGATCTAGGGCCATGAAAAAGTCATTATATAAAAAAATTAAACTAATAATAAATATTGTATTCTAAATGGGTTTAATGCACGAAAATTTTAATAGTATTTGTATAAAATACGTTTTTAATTAAAATCTAATATAAATTATTTTCTATTCTATGTACCATATGCAATGTTTAATTCTTGGAAATTTTAATAATAAAATGTCCTGAGTTAAAATCTGATATAAATTATTTTTTTTCTATCATATATTTCAATTTTATGTATCATATGCAATGTTTAAGGTTTGGAAATTTTAACAAGCATATGTACAAAATATGTCCTATCTTATATAAATTAATTTTCTATTATAATTTTCTATTCTGTGTATCATATTCAATGCAGCGCATTATAAATTAATAATAGCAGAAATTAGTGAAAGTCACCTACGTGTAATTTTAAACAAGTACTTGTAACTATGAGATAACGCTAATATCCAAAGAGAAGAACACGTGTTTGAAAATGTTCATCAGCCGAAAAAACGTAAAACGAAGATGAGATTTGTATGAATTTATATGGGAACAATTTTTTGAGTGTTACGGCGCAAAAATAAAGGACAAAACCAAAAAAGACAAACAAAAGACAAAACAATAAAATTAAAACAAGAAACAAAAACAAGAAACAAAAACAAGAAAAGAAAATGAAAGATAAAGAAAGAAAAATAAGAAACTAAAACACCTTTTGAGAATTTTTTCCATAATTTAAAATTCCACAATGTTTTCTGATGAAAAAAACACGACCTTCAGTTATAAAAAAAGTATATAGAGAGCAATGATCCATTTTTATGGTTCATCAACCCATTGCAGATTGTTTAAAACCAGAAAATCTTTTCAGATTGTAAAATTATTTTTTCAGTCAATATTGGTTTAGTGATCTAAGTTTTACTAATTAACCCATTTCTTGTAGAGAAGAGGTGGTTTCATGTCTTTTTCAAGGATATTTGCACGTAAGTGAATATAACGATTCGAACTCGGCTCTTCGATTTATATTCCGAGCCATTACACCATCCGCATATCCAAATTTACACTACCTGGTATCACCCATCTGGGCACTGACCAGTTTTGAAACAGAGTGGTGAGAATTGTAGGGAAAATATACTTCAGGATAATCAGTCAAAATTTATATCTTTTATGTTATCCACATAGTCCACAGCAGGTGATATATCTAAATCTTTGACACCGAGAAAAAATGTTGCTTTTTGATCTTGGAAAGACCTAGATACTATCTTTACAGAAATTAATGGTTAATACTCCTTGGCTTTACACCATTTCGGATGAAGAAGACAATTTTAACATGATGCGAGTCTTTTGTAAAAAAACTGTTGGAAGTGATTTTCGGAGAGCAGGCGATAATTGCACCCCACCCCATCCGGTAAGAGCGGATGAAACATTGACAACTGAGTGGATATTTCTTCCTACTCTTGGAAGAATCTTGATTTTTGGTCCGGAAATGTTCAATACATTTTTCTTACAGAAATTAATGGAATTTACGCCTTCGCTTCAACCCATTTCGGAAAACGGGAAGATTATAACTTAATGCAAGTCTTTGGTAAAAGTAACGCAATACGAGTTTTCGAAGAGCCTGAGATAATTGCATCACTCATCAGGTAACGGCGGATAAATCCTTTCGACGACTGAATGGATATTTTAATAATCATTTCGCCCCAAGCAAGTCAGAACTGCCACTGGTACGCAAGGGGTTACATTAAGAAACAAACAAGGTACAGGGGATGTCGAAGAAATATAAGCGAGAGATGGGAATCTAGGAGAAAGAAGATGGCATTTAACATTGAATTTAAACCTTTGGAGATTGTAGCTATCAGGGAAGCAAGCAAACGGAAGGGAGTTCCACCCACGGGGAGTGCGAGGAAAGGGAGAGAGAGAGAGAGAGAGAGAGAGAGAGAGAGTTAGAGTAGAAGAGGTGGTTACATTTAACTATTTTAACGATAAAAGGGTGGGACCTAGATGCCAATCTTGTAGCACGCGTGAACAAGAGAAAAAAGCTCATCAGAGAAGTTGCCATGAAAATACGTGTAGAAAAGACAAGGCGAGAAAGTAACTGAAGTGGCTGGAGATTGTAGCTGTCGGGAAAGCAGACATGTGGAAGGGAATTCCACAGGCGGGAAGCGCGAGAAAAGAAGCTGTTGGAGTAGAAATTACGATTACATCTTATCTGTTTAACTGTAAAAGGGTGGGATCTAGTTGCTAATCTAGTATCTCGTGTAAATTCGTGCTTAGGCGGCACCAGTGATCTAAGTTCATCGGAGCAGAAGCCATGAAAGTACTTATAAAAAAAGAAATTAGAAGCACATAGACCAGTGTTATGACTTGTATGAAAAATCCTAGTTTTCTACAAATAAGGATATACATGAAAAGTATTGGCTTTCTTTTTCTATCTCACCATATGGACGTTGTTGTTCGTGGGAGGTAGTATGCACTCAACTACCTCATGAGTAATAGCTGTAGCTATTTATAGTCTTTCTGACTTCATATGTAAATGCGTCACCTCAACACCCTGTACTAAGGTGGTTTTATTCCCTTATTTTCCCTGTTAGTTTTTGGAGTTTTGGTCTTCTCACTATCTTCCTCCCTAACTATAAGAGATTGTTTAGTTATGGGAAAGATTGAAATATTCACATTTTTTCATGAAAAGACACCCATACTTATTCCCTGTTCATTTTGTTTGACTGCTTCTACAGTTTTCTATTTGGATTTCTGCATATCTTTAAAATGATTCATTTTGAAACACTTTTCACATTTTTTCATATGTCGGACATTTTATCTTTTTCTTTAGTCTTAATATCAATAATAAGTAAATATTATTCAATTTTCTTTCTTTATCGAGTATGTGTCCATTTCCTCTACCAGATCCTTAATTTTTGTTCCATTAAATTTTCCAATTAATTCTTGCTGCTAAAACAAAAAATCCACACCCTGTTCTAGTGACAATATTCCCAGTTGTCAATGCATTAGAATCGTTTGCCAAGACTCCTCATTTTGAAAGCCGTTTACCAATTTCATTTGGATCAAATCTTCTTCGATTTACTAATTTTTCGATCCCATTTTCTGAAATTCACAATATTTGGTAGCCTTTTTTAAACGTATTCGATAACTGGTCCATCTACTTTTTGAGAAATATGTGCGTTGTGGAGCATTGGATATCGGTTCGGAACGAGAAATCGGAGGGGCCGAGTTCGAATTCCAGACGAATTCATTGCATTCACTTACGCGCAAATACCCTTGGAAAAGGTATTAATCCGTCTCTTCCTTCCAGTTATGGGTCAAATAACAGGACAGATTGGGTTCTATAGCCTTGGTTGGCAACCAGTCTACCGCAGAAAGCAATGGCAACCTACTGCGGGATAATCTTCTGCCTAGTCAGTCATGTTTGTTTCGAGACATGGTCGCCCAAGCGTGTATCACGTATGGCACTTAATTGACTGACTGACATAAACTTAGTTTTCTCTGCATTCATTAGTTTCTTATTGGGTGTTATGTGTTTTACTATTAGTTGATTTATATGGTGAAACGTCATTTCCTCCAAATGTTTTGCGTGGGAAATTGCTGATAATTTTATAATGCCCTCACAATCAGCAGATACCAACAAGAGGACCTACGATTAATTTTTGAATCCTTAAACATTTTTGTTCTAGCTTTAGCTGCTCGTATTTAAGTCACGGTTTTGCGTATTCATAATTATGAAGTGAAGATTTTATAACTATGAAGACGCGGTTCGGCTCGTTAGATCTCTGCGGCGACATTGTTGGACGATGCGCTCAACTGTTTTGTGGGTTAAAACCGTAGCTATTTATAACCACTGTGACTTCATATGCGAAAGATTAACCCCAGGCGTAAATTAAAACAGTTAAGGAATGTAAGGGAAATTAAAGAAAATTTAAAAATTATGTAAAAACAGAGTTGAAATTTTAGCACTGAATGCATGACATTCTAATGAAATAAAAAATATTTCGAAGATTTCCGAAAACAGGTCAAATATCAACGGCAATAGCGGACGTGACGACCTTCAGACGAGATATGAAACACTTAAAAGTAATTTATCCTGATTGCGTTTATTTACGCATTTATCTCCGTCTGCTATAGCGATATTTCGTTTTATGCAAATTATATATATATATATATATATATATATATATATATATATATATATATAAGAAAAATCAACACATTTTTAAAGTGATTATAAATCCTGATTTATCTCGAAAAGCGAATAATCGCCTCTCTCTTCAGGTCACAAAATATAAAATGGTTAATTTATTCAGAATATTAAAAAAAGAGTATAGCCCATAAGTTAATTTATTTCCTGTGATATCACGTTAGCTGAAGGGTTGAGAAATATGCAACTTAGCAATAAAATGTGGTAGTCGTACTAGTAATACCACCCACATATATACATAACAAATAATAAACCATAACAAAAATACATACTCATATATTCACACAAACACAACGTATAGCAAATAGATATTCCCACACTCAAACCAACACACACAAAACATACACCTAAATTTATATATAGACACACACGCAAAAACATACCTATATAAACTAAAAGAAAAAACATTAAACAAATTCTTATACACACGTAAAATAAAAGAAATTAAATAAAGCACAT
The DNA here is from genome assembly GCA_037127315.1 of Ascarosepion bandense. Taxonomy (NCBI): domain Eukaryota; kingdom Metazoa; phylum Mollusca; class Cephalopoda; order Sepiida; family Sepiidae; genus Ascarosepion; species Ascarosepion bandense. The sequence continues at coordinate 1,077,297 of JBBBDQ010001657.1, read as the reverse complement.
AAATTAAACAAAACACACAAGGTTGAATATATCAAACACAGCCACAAATAATTTAAAAACTCTAAAGAAAACTTAAAAAAAAACATGAAAGTGAATTTCCCAGCAAAATTAGGTGGGCAAAAAGCCATATTCAACTAAAAGGAAAATTTAAATTTATTTTTATGTCAGCATTTGAATATAATTTAATCCCGCAGGTTTAATAGCCGGTTTAATATATATATATATATATATATAGAATAAGTTAAGAATAAGTATGAAAAAGTATCTTTAACATGTTTCACTTTTAACAGTTCTTTTTAGACATTCTTTACAGACGAATAATTCGGGTCACGTGCTCTCCAGAATCTATAATACAGCACCCTCTAAATCTGCTACAACTAAATTTTCATATGTTACTTTTCGTATAAAATATAAATACTATTATATCATAATTATGTACAATAATAGATCATATGCAATACAGGTGATCAATTCAAGTAGAAAAATTGAAATAAATACAATGTATCTAAATACATGTCAAAATGGATAATTTTATTATGAATAAATCAACAATGTCTTGGATTAATTTTTAACATCTACTTGGGATTTTTCTTATTAAAACGTTGCATAATTTGACACATTCAACATTATGGATAAAAATAGTAAATTTTATGTCATGTTTTTATTAGACTTAGCACGAGAAAAAACAAATTCACAAATTTGGATGAAAATCAAAACAGAACAAAATAGAAATAAATGAATAAATAAATAAATAAATAAAAGCAAAATTATGTTAAAGTCTGTGGAAGTTTTTGATTCTTTAATAGTCAGTTGGGCTTAGGGTTAATTTGTCACGTATATAAACGCAAGTAGAAAAAATGATGATAAGATAGCCAAGGTTCCAAAGCTAATTCCGGTGCCACGGATTTGGCTTTCTCCACCCACGTCGGGTATTTACGTATAAATATAACATATCATAAACTATATATATATATATATATATATATATATATAGGCGTAAATTAATAAATATACATATGAGGAGGGTGTACATACGTATAGAATTATTATTCAGTTTTTAATAAAACAGTGCTCAATGTAGAAAATGCAGAAACAGAGCGGTATTATACACACACACACACACACACACACACACACACACATATATATATATATATATGTATATATATATATATATTAACCTACGTCTATGGAACGACTCAGAGTTTCATGCGTTATGCAGTCATCAGGTGCATATTTCAAACTGACGGTTAAATAGATTTGAATTTAAATTCACTTGATGTTCATGGGCATTAAATCTGATAAAGCCGTGGCAAAGATGTAAGATAATATGCATATTTATAATATATATATATATATATATATATATATATATTAATTGATTGTTTAATACTTAGTTTTTGGTCCTAATTGGGTTAGGCCAGTACACATTTGTATTAAAAAGTGTTCTAAGCAATTATATTGTAGAACTTTTGAATATTTTCCATTTTTAAGAGAGTTATTTCGCTACCCAAGTTTCTACCATGAGTGGTGTCGTCAGGCGATTTTTAATAACTATTAAAAATCGCCTGAAGACAATTGCCATTCGCATATATATATATATATATATATATATATATATATATATATATATATGCGAATGATAGTTTGAAAAAGAATATTCTACGGAGTTTGTTTCAGAGAAGGAAATGCTTTTGATATCTAAAAAGACATGTTATAAGATGATATTTTTCATTTTATTATTCGATTATTCTCGGTCAGTCTAATGCAGTGGTTCCAAAACTTTTTTTTCTCTCGTCGCCTTATCGGAATGAAAAAATTTTTCGCGCCTCACCGAATTGTACAGGATAAAAAGTACATTTAAAAATAAAAAATACCCCCACCAAAAAAAACAAAACAAAAAAACAATCAAAAACAAAAACAGAGAGAGAGAGAGAGAGAGAGAGAGAGAGAGAGAGAGAGAGAGAGAGAGAGAGTTAAAACGAGATAATCGCGGATTCGAAGTCAGAAACATTGATAACGCTCTCCTCTAATTTGCTGACCCTAGTTACTACATTCTTGATATAATGCCAAAATATATAAATATATAAACAATTCGTACAAACGCTACACTTCATATGAGAGTGACCACAAGTACTTTGTAAAACAGTAATTATAAGTGCTAATCAGTAAGGACTTCGTCGGATAATCCAGTGTTTTCTAACCATTTTTGGCCATCTGTAAAATTCTGATGACCTCCTTCACCCACACTGTGACATATAATTCTTATTATTCAAAAAGTGAACATCTATTCAAGGAAATTCCCTTCAAGACAAGAGAGACCATGGCTGAGTCAGATCTAACTCATTGGCCAGGGAAAAATCGCAGCATGCTTTTATGAGCTTTTGTCTATAAATTGCAGAGGGGCAAGTGTTTTGCAGTCATTCTTACACCAGATGCTAATAAAAGTATGTGAAGGAAACCTAAAAGTCGTTCCTTAATAACATGTGACTGTTATCATTTAGTTAAATAAAATAATATAAAGTTACTTATTGAAAATATTAACTCTCCCCAAGTTATAAATTTTTAATAAAAATTTATTTCATTAAATCTTTGGCATTATTTTGAAATTATAAATTTTAAATGAAAATTTGTTTAGCTTGCCTCGCAAAAAAATCCAACCGTCAGAATGAAAAATTACCAAAATCAAGAAGTTATTCACATTTTTGTAAGTGCTGACGATATTCCAGATACTTACAAGGAATTTTTTATGATTAAAAAAAAAAGGATCTGTTTGGCTTGTTTAATGGAGTGAATGCAAACGTCAACACTTCACACCCGAATTGCACACCCGAGTCGCCGACATTTGGGGAGATCGCAAAGGTCAACCCAACCGTTACGCAATAGAAGGGGCCTCACTCTGGAGGAATCTTGTATGAATTTTAGCAAATTTAAATTCTTTTTATTTTGACGTTAATTAACAGAAAAGTTCAGAAATTAACAGTGAGAACACTATGAAAGTATAAAAATACACTTTTATAGAAATATGTACATAGAAATAGATTTTTATACAAAAATATTCATTTTTAAGAAAAAATTATTACCATAACACATTTTTGAAGCGAAAAATTATTCTCAGCAAAACACTTTTGAATATAAAACTAGAAGACATTTTCAGGCTTCTAAAATAAAGAATAAAAACAAAAAAATTAATCAAAATCTAACTAAACCAACCTTCTCACTATAACCGAACATTAAAAATACATTTAAACCCTACTTTTTTGGCATTAAATAACCCACAGAGATGTTGATATGCCATTAAACAAAACTCAAGCTCAAACAAGAAAATAAATTACACATTATTATTATTAATGAATTATTAATGAATTATTAAAGAATAAAAACTAATGATAAAATAAATTTAAGAAAAAATAGCACGCGCACTTAATTTAGCTTATATGTAAATCCTTTACCGCTTAAACATATTTGGTTCTTTTGCTTTTTCTATTAAATAAATAAAGGCACAAAACAACCTGTTTTCTTAAATTAAACTATCGTTGTGTTTTGATATCAGGTCAGAATATGAAGTGCTATTTCATGACTCATTTTTTACTAACTAAGCTTTGATTTTTGACGTGTGAGTTTTGGATTACATTTTCTGTTTTCTCTTGCCATTTGATCTGTCTTTGTGGATAAATATTTATTCTTCTAAAAATACGGCTGAAAAAGACTATGTTGCTTGTTACGAACAGCTGACAGAGATTCGGCTCATCAAAAAACCGAAGGACGATAAATAACAGCAATGAGACTTACCCCGATTTTGAGATAAAAAATACTACTTTCATTAAAAAAAAAAAATAATTAGCTAAAACGAAAATGTTTCGAGAGTGCTTTAATCGCAAGATCCTTCTCAGTAAATTTGCGTCCAGTTTTTAATAACGCTTGCAGATTTTCTATCACAATGTGAGATATTTAATAACAAAGATGATGGAAAAAAATGAAAAGGAATCTAAATTAATACAGATTACATAAAAACAAAAAAAAAACAACACATTATTAAAAAAAAATAACATTTTAATTCTAAATGAAAAATTTCCATTACTAGCATCAGCATAAACAATCCTGGTCTAATGAAGTCTCCAGAGTTCCATACGAAAATTTTTTTACACTTTTCGTGATATACAAAAGTTTATCAGTATAACCCGAATATAAGAGACCCGAATAGAAGAAAACCCGGATATAAGAGAACTTTTATCCGGTCCCGACAACTCTCTTATATCAATGTTACACTATATCAATATTCCACCCCTTCACGCACCCACCCAAAACACACACACACACACATATATAGTAATTTTATTATTACAACGGTTTATAAAAGCATATTATCACTACACAAAATTTTTTGTTTCAGAACAATACTGTTCTTCTCAGCTGATATGTTAAAAGAAATGGTGAAAATGATTTATATTTAAAAATATAAGATGAATTCATAGTTATTTAGAAAATTAAGAAGTGGTAGTTTTTTTTTAATCATCTCACCCCAAGCAAGGCATTTTATTGCCACTATTGCGCAGGGGGTTACATAGGGGAAAGTGATGAGAAAGAGGGGTTAGTTATAGGAAATATCAGAAGGAGGGTTATAGTCGGATGAGGATACCGGTGTAATAAGGGTGGAGTTGATGGAGAAAAGAGTTTGAGAGAAGGGATGCGAGTTAGCGTGATAAGAGGTGTCTATTGACCTTACATTTAAATTCCTGAAGATTGTAGCTGTCGAGAAAATAAGTATATGGAAGGGAATTCCACAGGCGGGAAGTGCGAGAAAAGAAGCTGTTAGAATAGAGGTTGTGGTTACATATTGAAAAAACGCTTTAGATGCGACAATATTGTTAAATCAAAAATGAGAATTATGTAACCATGGAGATTTAATCTTTAGGTTATGAAAGGGGGCAGGATGGCTTGGATCTAGACATGTCAGTTTTTAATTTTGTCTGGATAAGATACATAGTGGGACCTTAGATTTTTAAATGGGGAGACAATAATTTTTAACAGGAGGTTGGATTTTAGTTTTTTTTTTAAATTTAGTAATAGTCTTTTTTAAAACTCCTATCTATGAGTAAAGGAGCTAGAAAATTTAGGTCAGAATTAGGACTAAATAATGATGGAATACTTAGTTATATTGCATTAAGAACAAAAATTAAGTATTGTGTGTCATTTATTTTAGTAAAATAAGTTTCATATTTTGTTATTATGTTAGAATATAAGTTATAAATGAAACATTGTAATTAATTAAATTTTAAAGAAAATTATTTTGTCTGAGTAAGGTACGTAGTAAAATCACACGATACTTAAATATGTAAATAATTTTTAACAGCAAGGTTGGATTTTTAAAAAAATACTTCATGAGTAAAACGGCTAGAAAGTTTATGTTACAATTATGATTAAATAATTATGGTATATTAAAGTATATTGCAGTTAAGAAAACTAATGTACTGTGTGGGTCTTTTATTTTAGTAAAATAATTATTCATTTTTAAGTTATATTAGAGCATATGTTATAAATAAAACATTGTAGTTTTTTATCAATTAAAATAGAATTATTTTGTCTGGGTAAGATACATTGTCGGAACATACATCATTTAAAATCTATTTTTGTGTAGTGATATTATGCATTTATAAACCATTGTAATAACAAAATTACAATATTAAGATCTACTCTGTATCGATCACTCTTTATAAAAGTAAATGCTTGAACAGTGTTTTTTTTCATCTACGTGTTCTTTCACTTTTTTGTAATATATATATATATATATATATATATATATATATATAACAATAATAATAACAACAATATTAATAGTAACAAAAATAATAATGCTAATAGTAGTAATTCTTATACTATATTTAAATTCGTCTTGAAAAGACGAACTTAAATATAGTATAACTTAAATATAGTATAACAATTACTAGTATTATTTTAACAGGAGCCACCTTACACTGACGAGCCGAAGGGTGAAACCTAGGTAGGTTTGTTGGCTCTTATTTAGATTTTTCTGTATATATATATATATATATATACACACACACACACACACACACATACCGGATGCGATGGATAAATTGTCGTCCAAGTAACACAAACATGAAATTCAAACTGACATCTTATTCTAACGGATATATTTACCAAAATGACACAAAAATAACTTGAAATATTAATGAGGAAATTTATTCAATAAGGTTTTCATTGACTTCGACTACCACCTCCAGACGACTTCAAAATCTCCTGCAACTCTTCTAGACGTTCTCCTTGTTTTAGTTGGTGAACGGTAGCATAGTAATTGCCTTCTAATTAATCTTTGCTGTTTTGTTGGTCTCTCGCTCAAATGTGTCCCACACATAATAATCAAGGGATGGTTGCTGTCTGGGGAGTAAGGTTGCCAGATGTAAGGGGTGATGATGTCGTAGAATTTGTCTGACAAATATGATTGAGTTCTCCTGTTTGTGTGCAAAGCCTTGTTTCCATACATTGGCTCCTCTTCTTGACCAAGGCCAGAACTACCTCCTCAAGTCACTTTACGTATACCTCCATGTTATATTCCAGGCCTAAATTAGGGCATTCTTTTCTTATCAGAAAAATCAGAATATGTTTTCCTAGCTGCCGTACCTTTGTAATCACCATGATACTCATCGAACTCTTTCCGAATGCTCTGCATTGTTCTCAGATTGACACCAAAATACTTTGTATTGCAACTTCTGGTGAGAATGCCAAGTAGTACAGCACTTTGTCAAGAAGCCCGAGGAGAGTAGCAGGGGCACCCGACCAGATATGGCAGCAGTATTCAATCCACGGGCGGATGGTAGATTTATATATGTGCAGGATAGATTCAGACGGGAAAAACTTCCGGGCCCTGCACAGAGAACTGACTTTCATAGCGGTGGATTTAGCAATGGACTCGATTAAAAAAAAATGTCCTTTCCAAATTTCTGGCAGAGTGAACTGCGTGACGGTGATCTTTTTCTCACAGACCTTGCCCACTAACCCTTCTATACTGTACTGTCAGCAAAATAAAAAACAAACAATTTGCATGCACAAAAGAACACACACACACACACACACACACACACACACACACACACACACACACACACATATATATTGATTGTTTAATTGCTTAGTTTCTGGTTATAATAAGATTAGATCAGTGCACATTTGTATTAAAAAGTGTTCAATACAATTATATTGTAGAACTTTTGAATATTTTTCATTTGTAAACGATTTATTACGCGACCTAGGTTTCTACCATGAGTAGTTAAAAAATTCCCTACCACGTGAGCGTTCAAAAAAACAACCCCCCCCAAAAAAAAACACCGTTACGTGAGCGTTCTTAAAGAAAGCGGTAAAAAGTAAAATCAGTTATTGCAAATCGACTGAAGACAACACTCATGGTAGAAACCTAGGTCACGTAATAACTTGTGTACAAATGGAATATATATATATATATATATATATATATATATATATATATATATATAAAACTTCGAAAAGTACATAAATAAAAAATGTACATATATGGCTCTGTAAATCGAGCCCTCAACCTGGATTATTTTTAATATTAATAAAATTAATATGAATAGAATCTGGTTTGGGATTTTACCTACAACCTTTTTCATTTTTGGATATATATAAAAAGGAAAAATTCGATTGCTTACCTTTAGGGTGTAGCTTGTGCTGATACAATATGAAGATCTGAATAGGATCTGCAGAGATATTTATATGACGTTTAATTTCGCAATATAAGTGAGTAAATATCTTTGCTATCGCAAGTGTATATGACTAAGCATGCCCCAATGGTCATTAATATGGGCCTGTTTAATCAGAGCGTTAAAAGAAGGTGGTTCCATTCACCTGGTTCGCAGTTGTGAACTTGTGCCGATTTGTTGATATAAATATATATATATATATTGCTATGCGTTTTTGCCCAATTTTGGGTCAATAGATAAAAAACATACTACTTGGCTTCACTTAGTGAACGATAAAAAACGAAAAAAGAAAATAAAAAAATACAAAATACAAATACACAGATAAATGAATGGTGTCAACTTGAAAAGAAAATTGATAAAGAAAACAAGTCAAAAGTACAGAGAGGCAAAATGGGGACTGACAGTGTCCAGATAACAGATAGATTTAGGTAATCTCCAATTAAATCTGTGAACTTTGACCCCACCATTCAAGCTGACTTACGTTATTGACTCTTAAATGTTCTTAAAAAAAAATCGGCTATATCTAACGTGATACACACTTGGGCGATCATGTCTCGAAAGACACCTGACTGACCATGCAGAAGATTATTGCGCAGTAGGTTGCCATTACTTTCTGCGATAGACTGTTTGCCAGCCAAGACTGTCCTGTTATTTAACCCATAACTTTTTTCTTTTTTAATCATATCACCCCAAGCAAGGCGATAATGCCACTGATGCGCAGGGGGCTACGTAAGAGTAAAAAGTTTGGAAAAGAGAAATCCGGAAACCACATCCTAATCAGGAAACAAGGGATGAGCCTCTTCACCTGTTCAATAGATGTGGGTGGAGTGTGAACCGGGCGACAGTTTAGTCTATCTACTCCAATTAGTCTATCTACTTCAAGAGGAAACAGACGGAATAATACCTTCCCCAAGGGTATTTGCGCGTAAGTGAATGGAATTCGAACTCGACTTCACGTTGAATTCCTTGCATTCACTTACGCACAAATAATTTCCAAGGATTCAATGGGGAGACGACTTCGAATTAAAAAGAAATTTCTAAAAAAAAAACGCATGAAAACATGTTTCATTGTCCCAACGCCAGTCATCTTATCCATGGTCATATTACTAGCACTTTACAGCAATGAACAGAGAAAGGTTGAGTTTTTGAATACACAGTAAATTACTCCTGTATCGACCACAACTCTCTAGTCATGAAAACGAAAATGAATCACATATATCACGAATTGCTGGAGATTATCTGAGCTGGTAAATAATTTCGTAAAGAAGTGTACTTTTATGAAACAGCAAAAAATATGCAAACTAGCTAGCAAAAGAAAAACTGACATTGTGTTGGTAAATATTTGATTGTTGTCAAAGTTAAGAATGCGGGCAAAATTCCCAGTGACAGGAAAATATTTGATTGTTTTGAAACCAGCGTGACCAAAATCAGGTAATATTGGCCTTGAAACTATGTAACCAATGTTTCAAAATATGACAAAGTAGATTATATAAGATACAGATTGCTGGTAGTAGTTAGCAGTCTGTGAGCATTTGAAATTGGAACCCAGACCGAGAAAGACACAGAAAAAACCGCGGACTAACGCAGCCTTTGATCCACTCGCTGCATGTGTGTTGACACTTCCGACGCCACCTCCTACTCTACGCCGAGTTCAAATTCCAGTTGAATTCCTTGCATTCACTTACGCGCAAATACCCTTAGGAAAGTTTTTCATCCGTCTCTTCCCTCAAGTTATGGGTTAAATAACAGGACAGATTGGGTTCTAGAGCCTTGACTGGCAACCAGTTAACCGCAGAAAGTAATGGCAACCTACTGCAGGATAAAATTTTGCCCAGTCAGTCACTTCTCAACCTACCGTGGGATAATCTTCTGCCAGTCAGTCATGTCTGGAAAGAGACATGATCGCTCAAGCGTGTATCACGTATGGCACTTAACTGTCTAATTTTTTGTACAGAATGATTTTTATGTCATTTTTTGTAGGTTCCCTGTGAATATGTGGTATTTTGGAATATGTAGGATTGAAAAGGTTATATGAAGGCTAACCAGATCGACAGACCGGTAAAGAAGGCTGGTTCGCTCTACTACCGAAACGTTATGTCAGGAAAAGTAGAAATGAGAATATTAGCTCGAGAGTGCAAAAGTTAATTACTACAAAAATGTTTCAACTTGTGGCCATATCTCTTCCCAGTATCTAAATGTAACCGCAATTTCTACTCCAACAGCTTCTTTTCTCGCACTTCCCGCCTGTGGAATTCCCTTCCGCAGACTTGCTTCCCCGACAGCTACAATCTCCAGGAGTTTAAATGTAAGCTCAATAGACACCTCCTAACACACTAACTCGCACCCATTCTCTCAAACACTCTTCCTATGTACCTCCTTACTCGTCTATTACCCTCCTTCTAACATTTCCTATATCCAATCACTCTCTCAGCACCTTCCCCTATGTAACCCCCTGCGCTATAGTGGCAGTGGAATGCCTTACTTGGGGTGAAATGATAAAAAAAAAACGAATTAAATGCTCTTTTAAAGGGTTTCTCAGTCAGGTCAGTGAATTTTCAGTACAATCCAATTTATTCCAAATTAGGCATAGTGATTCATCATTAAATTAATACTGAGGGAAATACTATTAAAATAAAATTAAGTACAAATTCATTATTAAACAGATGTCACAGTTCAGATAAATCATTACATAAAGAAACTTGAGCTTAAGATAGTCTGGATGGTGAAGAGGATGGGAAATCTCTCTCATGGTATCAAATACTAAACTTGATGGCTCTTGTTTTACATTTTTAGTTGTTTGTGAATGCTAAGTGTCGTAATTTAATATCTGATGCCTAAACATATAAGTTAACCTGATGAATATCTATGAGCGTTTTTTAATTTGAAAATTTCAAGTAACTAACAACATTTTTGCTGTTGTTTATTTTGTGCAAAATAAAATCGTTTAATACGCCTTGATAAAGTTTCTCATCTGTCAGATCATGAAACGCGTCGGCTGAGACTAAATATAATTTTCTACGTGTTTCTTTTTATTCCTATATATATATATATATATATATATATATATATATATATATATATATATCCAGATAAAGAGGACCAATAGGTTTAGAATCCAGAATTCTCCGGCATTTACTTTTTAAATAAGTACTCAATCCAACATAGATTGTAGAGTGTAATATGGACGAAACAAAAGCTTTAAGTCTCGAAACATAGAAATTTTCGTGTCGCAATGTAAATTAAATTAATTTTGAATAAAAAACAAATTTATATATATATATATATATATATATATATATATATATATTCAATTTACTCATTGTACCCTACATATATATATATATATATATATATATATATATATATATATATATACTCTGTATCGAGCACTCTTTATAAAAGTAAATGCTTGAACAGAGAGTTTAAATTTACCTGTTCTTTCATATATATATGTTTGTATATATATGTATGTATATATGTGTCTATGTATGTGTATGTGTGTGTGTGTGTGTGTGTGTGTGTGTGTGTGTGTGTGTGTGTATCGAGTCTAATTCATTACATTCACTTACGGCTAAAACTCTTTGGAAAGGTTTGAATTTATCTCGTCTTACTCCAGCTAAGAGATTATGATAGGGTTGGGTTTCGCCAGGTTATCTTGCCCAAGCGTCACCACTTCTACTTCAGCTGCAGTACTGAGGTACTCCTAAAACTTTGGACATTCATGGGACCCGTGATCGTGATCCTGATATATATATATATATATATATATATATATATATATATATATATATATATATATGTGTGTTCTCGCTAGTCGATAGGGCACTTTTGAGAAGGGTAGAATTCATGTAAACGGCGACTACTTACGGCTTTAGGCTACGTTCTTTGGTTACTGAATTGAACGTAGTTTAGTTCAGTTATCAAATTGAAAGCTCTCAGTCATGGTGTTTGTTTATATCTTATCAGTAATGTGCTGAGAAATCTGCCTTTCACTGCCGTTACGCAGATAGCCCAGTGATAAGATGTTCCTCTATGACAAGTAAGTCCGTATTTCGATCTCGGCTTGTAGCTAAACGGATAATCTAGATTATAAGCTAGAGTATATATATAGATATATATTACGCTCTCACACCCTGATTGAGCACTCTGGAAGAATGGTAAACTTTGAAAAACAGTAGCTACTCTAGCATATACGCATCGTTCATTTAGCAATGAATTAGAACGCTCTCAGCTATTGGGCGTGTATAATGATAATATACACGCTAAAAAGTCTGCCTCCTTCCACCGAGCGCCCATAGCTCAGAGGTAGAATTCGGTCGGGTTTCAATCCTGGGTAAAAAGCAATCGGCTGTCTAACCGTACAGCGAAACAAATCTGTCTGCGGATGACTATATATATATATATATATATATATATATATATATATATATATATATATATATATAGTACTATGAGTAAATTGCCGTTTCTTTATATTTTTAATTTCATGCAGGCATGTTTTTGTTTTTGCTTTTTTTCGACTGCAGTAGGGTCAGTTGGAAACCGTCCGTGAGAAAAAGAGAACGATCACACAACTCACCTCGCCAGAAATGTGGAAACGGCATATTGTACTGCTTGGATTTCGCATCGGAAGCTCTAGTACGAACATTTCAGATTGTCTGGACGTCAATCTGAGGACAGAGCATTCGAAAAAGATTTAGATGAGTTTGATGGTGATTACAAATGTGTTTGGAGTGAACACAAACGATGGTGATGTGATGCTCATTCTTCTTTCAATCGGGCATCACACTTAACATGGTGCTTTTAGAAGGTAGTGCTTCCTTGGGTGAAGAGGGTGGCTGCTGTAAGATAGTATTGGTAACAAAACTCTTCACTATGCCACACGAGTAGGAAAACATAGTCATGGCTATACGACCACAGAATCCCTTTCATCTGGCCACCTAACTCTCTAGACTGCAATTCCCCTTCATTATTATGTGTCGGGAGCGCAAATGAGTGAGATGGCAGCAAAACTTCTTGTAACACCAAAGATGAAGTGAAAGCAAGGATTAAGGCAGCATTCACCAATTTAAACAAGGAGACCATCCGGAAGAGTTGCTGGAGATTCCGAGGTCGTCTAGAAACTGTAGTGGAAGCCATTAGCAATTTTATTGATTAGATTTACCTTTGAGTATTTCACATTATTATTATGTAATTTAGGTAATTGTTAGAATAATTGCGTAATTTAGACAACAATTTATCCATCTCATTGTATCACCCTATATATATATATATATATATATATATATATATATATATATATATATATATGTGTGTGTATATATATATATGTGGGAGGGGTAAGTAAAAAATACTTTCGTTATAACTTATTTTTAACGCCTTTCCGTCTATTGTTAACTGAGGCAAATTTTGACGTTTCCAAAACTGAACTTAATTTAGACAACAGTTTATCCATCTCATTGTATCACCATATATATATATATATATATATATATATATATATATATATATGTGGGAGGGGTAAATTTTGACGTTTCCAAAACTGAACTTCTCCCGATTAAGCATATGAGAAAAATCCTTCCGGCCTATGTTTGATGCTGACCTCTAGAAGAGTGGCTCACTGTGCTTTCTTGGACTAACGTTCTTGGCTGTCATTGTGAAAAGACTATATTGAATCAATTGGTCGGTCCATTGCCAAGAAGGTTGAGTTTGCGTTTTGTTTAACGGCATATCAACCTCTGTGGGTTATTTAATGCTAAAAAGATGGGGTTTTAAGGTATTTTTTAATGTTTGGTTATAGTAAGAAGGTTGATTTAGTCAAATTTTAATGAAAACTTTTTGTTTTTATTATATTTTTTATTTTAGAAAACTGAAAATATCTTCTAATTTTGTATTCAAAAATATTTTGCCGAGAAAATTTTTTTCCCTTCAAAAATGTGTTATGGTAATAATTTTTTCTTCAAAAATGTATATTTTTCTATAAAAGTCTATTTTTATGTATATATTTCTACACAGGTCTATTTTTATACTTTCAAGGTGCTTTGACCCCAGTTTGCGGGTTAACTATTTGTCTGTAGCTGGGACCCTAACAGGTGCTACCGCTCCGGGTCAGGGTGAACCGGGGAACAACAGCAATTAGGTGGTGGTTCTATGCTCCTCACAACCTCTCAATCAGAGGCTTTGATGTCAGATGCAGTTTACCATGAACCGCCAGGATGGTTAGTTTACTAAGTTGTGCGAGGTGTTTTTTCTCTTTTGAGTCTATCTTACATATCTATAAGTTTACCATTCATCTATGCTTAGAATATTGGTGCCACATATTGCCAGGTGCTCCTCTTATCTCTCTAGAGATCCTTGATAAAATCCATCGTAGAATCTGTAATATTATTGACCTCGACGTTCAGGATTCAGTTACTTTTTCTTTGCTTTTTCTATTAATACATTCAAGATGAGCTCTTTGCAATTGTGTCAAAATTCTTTGAATTTAAGCGTAGTTCCAGATTGGCGACGGGGTCTCACCAATTTACAATTGAATTGGCTTAGATGCAACCGCAATTTCTATGCTAGTTTTCGCTTGTGGAACTCTTTTCCGGTTCCATACTTTCCCGCCATCTTTAACTCTGTAAAAATTTGAATGTAATGTCAACCTTTATTTGCTCTCCTTTTCATTTTTTTTAATTGTTTCACCCCGAGCAAGGCGGCACCGGCTATATAAGAGTAAACATTAAGTCAGGAGGAGAGTGAAGAGAAAGACGAAACAGTTACAGGGTGTTTCAGAGAAAGGGCAAGAGAAGGATGGGAACACAGGTGTGAAGACAATTGCGAAGGTAGAGAGAAAGGAAAAGAACAAGATATACGGGGTGAAGTAGTAAGGAATGGAGTCAAGTAGATGAGTATTGACATTGCATTTAAATTCCTAGAGGTTTAGCCGTCAGGAAAGCAAGTATATGGAAGGCAGTTCAACAGGCGGAAAGTGCGAGAAAAGAAGCTATTAGAGTAGAATTGTCAGCTGCATTTGGTTGATCTAACTGAAAATGAGTGAGACCTTGTTGCCAGTCTGGTTGTTCAAGTAAATTCTTTAGGCGTGGGTACCAGTTCGTCGGAGTAGAAGCTGAAGCAATGAAAATATTTGTAGAAGAGACAGAGGGAAGCCACACCCCGCCGGTGAGAAAGTGACCAGAGTCAAGCTGCCAAGTCGGGACCAATCACATTACAGATTATCCTTTGGAGCCTTTCGAGGACACTGAGATGAACAGCAGGGGCACCTGACCAGATATGACAGCAGTATTTTATTCACGGTCTCTCTCTGTTCTCGCTTTGTAATTATGTTCCCCCTTCTAACCCTTTCATACCCAGTAAACCCTTGCGTCCCCGTGGCTTTAAAAAGTAATGTCTGTTTTCTACTAACACTCCCGATCCCTGTTTTGCCAACCATTTACAAAAGATCGTAATCCACGATTTTCCTTTTTCTCTTTTGCTTTTGATATATTTCGGAAAAGATCATCCTTATTTGAACATTGTGGACTGACGCTACAGAATCACCAAATAAAAATAACAGAAACGACATCACTTAAGAAGTTTCAACAGCAGCAACAACTAAAATGGATAGAACATTTAACTCGAAGAGAAAATGACGGCGTAATCAAGATGTTAACATTTCAAACTAGTTGAAATAAAAGGTTTGGAAGGAAACAACCATCAATATTGGAACGGGTGATAAGAGCTACTGGGCCTCAGAAGAGAAAATAATATCGTAAACAAGATATTCCACACCAATTCAAAGGCTAGGAATCAATACTGAAAAGAGAGATAGAAGCTACTAGACTCGAGAAATCTTTTTTTCTTAAAAAGGTTTTAAGAGAAAGATTTTTATAAATTTTCGTTGAAAGTAGTAGTCTGTTCGATCAAGAAATGCCAAATGTTTCCTTCTGAAATCTTAACTAATTTATTTAGTTGAAATACACACCGTGTTGATGAATTACTGTTCTCCAACGTGCCTCTAAATTCTTGATCCCATATTTAAAAGAAGTCTCGTCTTTTGACGTGATAAACAGTTATAATGCTTCGATTACTTCCTCATTGGAGTATTTTTTTTATTGCGCATGAAAAGCTCAAATGGCTTAAATAAGTAATAATAAATAGGAAAGATATCAAGTATATATGGAGGATGAGGCATTTTATAATTTAGGCTATGGTGCTTTTGGACACTTGATTGAGAAGCGTGCGACCGTGCAGCAAAATTGGGACATCCCTACTCATAAGTCAATGACATTTCTTTTTTAATTTTTAGTGCACACAATCAATTTTTCCATAATACGAGTTTACTGTTATTGTTTTCCCTTGAGGTAACAATGAATAATGAGTAACCCTTTTATAAGACCACCATACTGTAACCAGTACTTTTTTAGTGTGTGGTGGAGGTATTGTTTTGGTGATTCTTCTTCTTCTTTTTCTTCTTCTTCTTCTTCTTCTTCTTCTTCTTCTTCTTCTTCTTTGTGCCTTGTCCTTTCAGGACATAAGCGATCATGGCTTTCCACGTCTCCCTATCCCTGGTAGCTCTTAGCATGCTTTCTTCTCATACATCACGCAACCCCCGTTCCGTTATCTACCTGATCAGCCTCTTTAAATATTTTATTCGTTGCTTTTCCCTGTTTCTTTTTCTCTCTATCTGGCCTGTTAGTATCAGGTTCTCCAAGCCTTCTTCCTCATTGCATGTCCCAGGAACTTTAGCAGTCTTTTCCTGATACTCAGTCTTAATTTCCTTTTCGTTTCCACCCTTTCCAAAACCTCATCATTGCTCATATGCTCGATCCATGATATCTGCAGCATCCTTCTGTAGAACCACAGTTCGATTGCTTCGAGTCGTTCTTTCATGTTTAATGATATTGTCCAATATTCACTGCTATATTGAAAAACGGACATCACATAGCAATCCAGTACTCTTTTCTTTGTTTCTAGCAAAATTTTTCTGTCTCCTAATATTCTACTCAGCTTCTGGATCCCGTCCTTTGCCATGCCAATTCGCCTTCGCCTCTCTGTGCCACACTTTTCATCTTCTGATAGAACACTTCCCAGATATTTAAATCTTTGTACTTGCTTGATTTTAGTATCCTTCACCTGTATTTGTCATTTTGGGCTGCTCTTTTTGCTGATGACCATGCATTCGTTTTTCTTGCGGTTTTTGTGTATTGCTTTCTTGTCACTCTCTTCAGCTACCTTCTGTAGGAGGTCTTGTAGTTTAATTTCCGTATCTGCTATCAGCACTATCATCTGCGTACCTTATGCTATTCAAATTGTGGCATCCGATGACGAATCCTGGCATAACATCTAGAGGGTCCTCCACTTGCATTTAACCACTGGCCTGCTCTTTTACTGTTGTCAAATAGTATTGATTTTTGATCGCATGCAATGCTTCGATACAAAATTTTTCTTTATTCCTATTTGTACTCATACACTCGACATTGTTTCATTGTAAGCATTTTCACTGGGATTTTGAGAATCAACGTATTGAAAGAAAATTATCTGAAAAGAGAAAGATTCAGGAATAATCATGATTTTTTATATATTAAGGAGGTTGTTTATCCGCGTTTCTTGAAAACCGACGATATGCTTGATACCTTCCAGTCTTGGGAAGGATTTCTCCTTCAAACAGGGGTTGAATAACTTCGCTAGGATTGGGGATAATTGCGGGTTTATATTTTTATGAAAAACTTGTGGATAAACACCCAATCAAAAAATGCGTTATTTTATGTGACAATCTAATAATTATGTAGGTCATAAGTTTGGGTCAAGTCGGTGTGATAACGACTGCAAAGGTGTGTTATAAATGATGAGCATATTAAAAACCCGTAAAAGCTTTTTTGACACCATTTACATTCAAACTATTATTCTCATCTTTGTTGTTGTTGTCACTACGTTTCGGCCGTTTTGACCTCCGGCCTTCACCAAGTTCATATCGATCTGGCTAACTTACAGAGTTCATACCTACAAATGATTATGTATAGATCAAAATAAGATTTATTCATCAACAATAATAAATTCAACAACAAAATATTCTAGTGCCATTTGATTAAACTTCAAAATTACTCAGATATTTACATCTCAAAGGATATAATTTAGACTATATAATTACTCAGATATTGACATCTCAGATAATATAATTTCGACTCTATAATTACTCAGATATCTTGGAATTGTTTCGAACTATTGTTCTCATCTTGGTGGATATATATGTTATAATAGACACAACGTTTCGACCAAGTACCCTCTGATCATCATCAGGTGTCCATGATTGGTTGATATAGATTGTCTTGTAGATTATTGTAAAATATCCTGTGAAACCAATTATTATTCTATCATGTTGGATTTGGTGCGTCACTATCAGATCCATAGTTCGAAATAATCCCAAGATATTAAAAATTACTCATCTCAGAAATAAATTCAAATTCAGTTATTTATATCTCAAATGATATAATTTAGACGATATAATTAGTCAGATATTTACATCTCACACGATATAATTTAGACGATAAAATTACTCAGATATTTTCATCTCAAATAATATAATTTAGACGATATAATTACTCAGATATTTACATCTCAAACGATATAATTTAGACGATATAATTACTCAGATATTTACATCTCAAACGATATAATTTAGACGATATAATTACTCAGATATTTACATCTCAAACGATATAATTTAGACGATATAATTACTCAGATATTTACATCTCAAACGATATAATTTAGACGATATAATTACTCAGATATTTACATCTCAAACGATATAATTTAGACGATATAATTACTCAGATATTTACATCTCAAACGATATAATTTAGACGATATAATTACTCAGATATTTACATCTCAAACGATTTAATTTAGACGATATAATTACTCAGATATTTACATCTCAAACGATATAATTTAGACGATATAATTACACAGATATTTACATCTCAAACGATATAATTTAGACGATATAATTACTCAGATATTTACATCTCAAACGATATAATTACTCAGATATTTTCATCTCAAACGATATAATTTAGACGATATAATTACTCAGATATTTTCATCTCAAACGATATAATTTAGACGATATAATTACTCAGATATTTTCATCTCAAACGATATAATTTAGACGATATAATTACTCAGATATTTACATCTCAAACGATATAATTACTCAGATATTTTCATCTCAAACGATATAATTTAGACGATATAATTACTCAGATATTTTCATCTCAAACGATATAATTTAGACGATATAATTACTCAGATATTTTCATCTCAAACGATATAATTTAGACGATATAATTACTCAGATATTTACATCTCAAACGATATAATTACTCAGATATTTTCATCTCAAACGATATAATTTAGACGATATAATTACTCAGATATTTTCATCTTAACCGATATAATTTAGACGATATAATTACTCAGATATTTTCATCTCAAACGATATAATTTAGACGATATAATTACTCAGATATTTACATCTCAAACGATATAATTACTCAGATATTTTCATCTCAACCGATATAATTTAGACGATATAATTACTCAGATATTTTCATCTCAAACGATATAATTTAGACGATATAATTACTCAGATATTTACATCTCAAATAATACATTTTTTTAAAACGCTCTGTTAAGTTCAAGGTCAAATTAATTTAGACACCAACAATATACGTAGTTGATATCCCTGTTTTTAACCCTTGTGTGACATATCTCTTTTATTGTATTTTTTGTTATGTAACGAATCATTTTGTTATCTTATGTATTTTTTGAGTTTTTATATTTAGTTTTTTTTACTATAGATAAAGATATTTTAAATAAATGTGTCTTATCTTAAAGATGTTGAGCGTGTGTTGCTTTGAAATAGCATTATTATGCATTATTTGCGTATAATTCCTTTGTCATAGTTTAAAATGCATGATCATGTACGTCGCTTCTCATGCGACATGAATAAAAATAAAAACTAACTTCCAATATTCACTGAACCGCATGTTATCACCGCGAGAAATTACTGGAAAAAGCAATGTGTAGCTATGCAGTAGCTGTCCTGACCAAGGTTGAAAAGAAACAAATTAGATACTGCGAATTCTGCAAGATCACCAACCAAATTATGAACAGAGGAAAAACAGCTGTGCCCACTATCATAAACGAGTGTACCCCTCTCGTCAAAACTGACGGTAAAACATTTGAAAGGATTATATATATATATATATATATATATATATATATATATATATATATTACGGAAATTAACGAAGATTAACGAAACTTGGTTATGAACAACCGACAATTTGAAATGATTTGTTTGAACATTATTTTTTATCGATATTCTGTTTTTAATTAAACAGTATTATATATTAAAATGATAGCTTCCCCTATGTGGATAGGGGTCGGAGGTTCGAATCCTGCAGAATGACACACATTTTCGGAATAAAAATTTATCGTAAATAATCAGGCCAGTAGATATAAATATATAATACTGTTTAATTAAAAACAGAATATCTACTTAAATATGAGTATCGATCATATATATAGATATATATATACAACCTTTTTTATATTATATATATATATATATATATATGTGTGTGTGTGTGTGTGTGTGTGTGTGTGTGTGTGTGTGTGTGTGTGTATTCTTCACTACTCAACGACATGATTATCGCAAAAAATAAAATTATAAGGCATTGTTAAAGAGCAAACACGTAATAAAAGCTTTCATAACTGGTAATAAACTTTAATAACTGGTGGTAAAGTGAATGAACTGAGTCGACGATGCTTTGATAATGTCTCTCTCTCTCTCTCTCTCTCTCTATATATATATATATATATATATATATGAGTGTGACAGGAGGGATATATATATATATATATATATATATATATATCCCTCCCTATATATATACAACGGTCTTTATTCTAATATGGAGGATTACCCAATGTCATATCCTCCTCGACAGACAAAACGAGACACTTCACCTTGATCTGAAGTAAGATGACAAAGGCTATCCTCTTAGACTCTTCTCTCTTCAACTTCCCACGTCTTACTGAGTATAAATTCTTTATTACACTACGATAAGTCTCAGGACTTATTAAAACCCTTGATCTGGCCCAGAATTCTAGAAGTTGACCATAAGAATATAAAACGCGGATGTCTTCTGTTCGGACGAGCTTAAGTCACTGATGCCTCCTCAACACGTGTTTACTCGTGCAACCAGACAGGCAATTGGGTCCAACCCATTCACAGTCAGGTTAACCAAATGCAGACGACAATTCTACTCCTGTAGCTTCTCTCGCAATTCCCGCCCGTGGAACTCGCTCCCGTATTCTTGCTTTCTTGACGGCTACAACCTCCAGAAATTTAAATGCAAAGTCAATACTTATCTACTAACCACTGGACTCTAGCTCTCTCCCCTCCCCTGTATAACATTCCCTTTCTCTCCACCTATGTATCTGTCATCGCACCTGCTTTCTATTGTTCCTTTCTAACTAGTTTGTACTCCTCACTCTTTTCTAATTAATATTTTTACATTTATGTAACCCCCTGCACATCAGTGGCGTTTCCGCCTTGCTCGGGGTGAAATGATTAAAAAAAAAAAATCCCTGATCCGAGCAAAGTTATTCAACCCCTGCTTTAAAGAGAATTCCTTCCTAAGACTGTGTAAGGTGTCAAGCGTATGTTCGGTTTTCAAGAACGTGAGCGACAGATTTCCTTTTTGTTTTCGGCGCAGACCAATCGGTCTCAATAATATCAGCAGTCAGCTTAAGGCTATAATGAACAAGAAGGTAGTTGGGCACCTCGATAAGAACAACTTCTTGAATGACGAGAAGTATGGGTTTCGATTGGCCTGTTCTCGCTGCTTTCATCGTCAGTCACAAAAATACAACCCAAAAAACATTCCTTTTCTGTCGTTGAAGAATCTGTTCACACGTGACAAGACGCCGTTTAACATCTATTGACGTGACAAGACGCCGTTCGTACGGCGCTTGAATGTCCTTGCTTTTGAATCATTCCTAATGCTTTCAAACATTTCCAAATTCTTGTGTGATTCTGAAAGTTCAGAATGTGCCTGACATTAGTCTACATGAAGACTTCCTTGACATTAGTCTACATGAAGACTTCCTTGACATTAGTCTACATGAAGACTTCCTTGACATTAGTCTACATGAAGACTTAGATGAAGATGATGATTTGAAATCTGCATTTTGTCTCCGACAGAGCATGGTTGCCATAAGTCTTAACAAGAATTCGGCGTGCTTCATCTGCAGATCTTTTTTTTTAATAAAGTAGTTCAGAATAATACTCCGAAAATAAATTTTATTTGGTACAAAATTCGACATGTTTAACGCCATGAAAAACAAAATTGTTTGCACTTCGGCCATCCATTGGTAAACAGTGAGAACTTATTCAAGATCCTAATATATATATATTTATATATATATGTCATCCACATACCAGACTGTTTCGCAGCTCATCAGTGTGGCTAGACTTCTACTTGATTTTGGCTGGGATCGAAACTTTACCTATTTGGTGACAGTCGGAGTCTCCACTTCCAAAGTCATAGGCGCACAGAAAGAGAGAGGGAAAATTTTAGCATGTTATATATAACTGGTGTATACATACGTCAGTCACCAGAAGAACTCAATTCATTGTTGAAGAGTAATGTGTAATTTCGAAATTTAATTTCCTTGAATGGCCATTTCATCGAAGAAATTCTCGCTTCATCAGGAACAGTCGAAAACAAAAACTTTATTAATTCAAATATGTTACAAAATTTCTCTACCGGAAGAAGCCCCAAAACATATCCATACACTGGAAATTAAAATGGGGTGGGATTAAAAAACATTATTTGAATATGTCATCACGACGTGAGAAAGGGGAAAAGCAGACACAAAAATTCATGACTTGATATCAGAAAACTTTACAATACGTCCGTAAGAAACAAAAGCTAAAAAGTTAAAAATTAAACCGTCATAGTGATAGAATTGGTAGGGGAAAAAGAAAGGAAAAGAAAGAAAAGACAAAAGGGTGGACAGGGGAAAGTTAACGGAGAAATATGATATAAAATAGTTTCTTAGCAAGCAAGATAACGACTGACGACGACTTCGATGGTGAAAGGAAGGAAAAAAAAAAAAGAAAAAAGGGAGAAGGAAAGGAAAGAAACCGATATATTATATATTATTTAATTATTTGACTGTTAAAAATTTACCAAAAAATTTGTTTTTTTAAATAAATAATAAAAGGAAAAAAGTGTTATAGGAATTTATGGATATATAAAAATAAAGGATAAATTTTAAATATTAAGGTAGATTTAATAAAATTCTTTTTTTATTTTATTAATATATATATAAGAGAGAACATTAAACAAAATATATCGTAATTGAACAACTGATACTCAATTTTATAAAAATCATGTTTTATCAATAACTAGCAGTATAGCCCGGCGTTGATCGGGTGTAATGAAAGCTTTAAAACTAATCCATGGTCCTGGAGCTAAGACTCTTTGGACGTTGGCACGAAAGACTAAAAAACAATAGTTGTTTCCAGTTAAAGCGAAACCGTAGACTGAAAGAAAAACGAATGGATGTAAGTCAAATTTTGATTTCCTGGTATCAATATCAAATAAGTTTTTTTCGTCGTAAACTGAATTTCGAAGGCTAAATAAGTCCACTGAGTAAAAGTATCATGGCTGAGACTAAGACATACAATTATACCTACTTAAAGCCAAACTCGAAGCAAAAACTAAAATAAAAGGGCTGAAAAAAATACAGACATACAGGCAGATAAATAGACACACGCACAAACATCTTGCCTTTTATATATATATATATATGTATATATATATTATCGATTTTCTGCACCATTGTAAGCACTGCAGCCTTGAATCTTCCGAATATCACTTCGTATGTCTTTGTCTATGAGTGTATCAAATTTGATTAAAATCGGACCACTCTTTCTATAACCCAATTTTTCGATTATCGATTTTCGATATCTATCGGGGGTACCTCGACACAAAACCTAAGAACACTCGTAGACGCTTATAGTACAACTGTGTAAATTTTCAAGAAAATCGGTTACGCCGTTTCGGAGTCTATAGACAACGGACACACACACACACATATACACACACACAGAGACAAAGTTCCATTTATAAATAAGTCTAGATTAGATAACATTAGTAATGATCTTAATGAACTGCTTCCTTTGTACGGCTCCTCGGTCTTTTGAACAGTAGCAAGGGTTTATCCTTTGTTTCCTGTTTAGGATTATGTTTCCAGCTCCTTTCAAAATCTACTTACCCTATACTCCTGACCTATTCGCCAAGACTCTGAAATTTTATTTTCTAAATATTTTCCCTCCCCAATAGTATTAGATAGGTCGCTCTGTTCATACTAATCCATGATTAGTATGAAAAGTGGCTTATCTTTTGTTCCCTGTTTAGAATTGGGCTTCCGGTTCTTTCTAAAGTTTTTTTTTCATTCACTTTCCCCCTCAGTAGTTCCTATGCTTAGGTCGAACCGATTTCGATCTAGACAGCTGGAGATTGTGTTATTCATTCTTGCATCGTCTTGGCTTTATGAGAGTCTCGTTGGTCAGCATAGAGATTTTCTTTGCTCACGCTCTTTATCCAAGGCTTCATAAGCTCCTCCAACACGTACTCATAAGCAGCAAAATCGACCCTTACATCCCTCGTTGCTAACGACTACCAGAATCATCAAAGTTGTCGCAAACTTTGTGTGCAAGACCAATAGAACGTATTTAGGATCTTTGCATAATTATATCATTCCCTTGGTTAACATTTGGATCCTTATCAAAATTTTGTTTTTCTAATAAGAGGTTCTGGTCATGACGGTAAACTGCATCTAGCAGCAAAGCCTCTAATTGGGAGGTGGTTATGAGGAGGATGGAACCACCTCTTAATTGCTGTTGTTCCCAGGTCTACCCTGATCCAGGGTGGTAGCACTTGTTAGGGTCCTAGCTACAAGCAAATAGTTTATCTCCAAACTGGGGTCGAAAAACTTTGAAAGTATAAAAATACACTTTTATATATATACATAATATATACATAATATATACATAAAAAAGACTTTTATAGACTTTATAAATATATACATAATATATACATAATATATAATTAATATATACATAATATAATTTATAATATATACATAATATATACATAATATAATAATATACATAATATATAATTTATATATACATAATATAATTTATAATTATATACATAATATATACATAATATAATTTATAATATATACATAATATATACATAAAAAAGACTTTTATAGAAAAATATACATTTTTGAACGAAAATATTACCAACAATACATTTTTGAAGAAAAAATTATTCTCAGTAAAACATTTTTGAATACAAAACTAGAAGACATTTTCAGTTTTCTAAAATAAAAAAGAAAAAAAAACTTTTTTCAAAATCTGACTAAATCAACCTTCTTACTATAACTGAACATTAAAAAAAACCCTTAAAACCGCACCTTTGTGGCATTAAATAACCCACAGAGGTTGATATGCCATTAAACAAAACTCAAACTCAAATCTAATCAGAGAAAAAAATAAACAGATATTCCAAGATTTTCATGTTTCAATTTGTTAAACAAGAGATTTGCGCCGATCAGGCACTTAATTTTGCAGACATAAATTAGCCTCTCCGCATCACATTTGATGAAATATATATATAAATATATATATAGATTGCATCGAATTCGTTCTATTGAATGCCTGGGAACATCGAGCTGCTTTGCAATGATGTTAATTGACTTTCTGGGATTCTTATCGATGATTTTCTGAACCTTTCGTACAAATTTGGGTGTTATGATAGAATTAGAAAACTTAGCAGGGGTTGTAAATTTGGCAACTGTTGTAGAATCCCCGTCCGTAGTTTCCAGCTTTTTGCGAACCTTGAGAACAAACAACCGGGCAACTTTTAGGAAGTTAACAATCTCTTAATCACTATGCTCTGCCTGTTCGTTTTCATAGTTAGCTAGATGTTTGTCACCATTTATAGAAAAGAAAATGATAATCAGAAGTTAGAAAAGAGTTTACAGCATTAACATTATTTGGACTATTGTCCTCATCTTTGTTGCCATTTGTACGACGTTTCGGACATTGTACGCTCCGGCCTTCTTCAGGTGCTAGAAGTTTCGAACCGAACCCTTTATTACAATCACTGGGATATATGAACTCAATTCCTTGCGTAAGAAGTGAGCAGGTGGTTACAGTGAGAGAAAACACTGGGAACACATGGACGGGATTAAAAAAAAAAGCAAAAAAAAAACAAAAAAACAGAAGATGACAATATATTTGGAATTAAATTTTTTGAGATTGTAGCTAACAGGGAAGCAAGTAAACGATTGGGAGTTGTACAGGTGGTAAGTGCAAGAAATGAAACTATTTGAGTAAAAGTGGCGGTTACATTTAACTATATCAATGGTAAAAGCGTGGGACCTAAATGCCAAGCAAGTAGCACGTTTAAATTCATGTGGTCGCGGCACTAGGTTAAAAATACTCGTCGGAGTAGTTGGCATGAAAATTATGTATATTCTGATTCTGCATATACGATTTTTGTGTTTCTTTGAGACGATCAAAATAATTTTCTGTCTTTGGAATCGGCGCGTTTGTCATTGTGTTATAAGATTTCTCATATTCTTTATAGTGGCACTGCTCCTTGTTGGAGTAGAAACAAAATGACGAGTTGTCATTGTTAGTCGAGGCACAAAAAAGGGGATAAATTTCTCTGGGACGATCAAAATTATATTTCTAATTTCTCTGATACGATCAAAATCCTATTCTGTCTTTGAAATCGGCGTGTTTGCCGTTGTACAATAAAAATTAGTCATATTTTCTGTAGTAAAAGCAGTATCTATCTATCTATCTATCTATCTATCTATCTATCTATCTATCTATCTATCTATCTATCTTTTCACCTCTAGTTTTTGATACCGCCGAAAATACTTGAACAAAAATATGAACTTTAGACTGCTTATCAAAAACTTGTTTGCAGCTTCGATCACCGACGGCAAAACACCTCGTTCATAAGCCAAATACACCCTAGGCTAGAAACAGGTACGCCTATGATGAAACACCTTATGGCCCCTAGAAAAGCAAGAAAAAATAATGTTTGTGCATCTCGATGAGCTAAGATAATTGCCCATTTATAAACACTATGTCACAAGTACTGATATACATAACTTCCAAATGCAAAACTTGAAAATAAAAGTGGCGAGCATTTAGCTTTGATTTTTGATTTTTAATTTAAATTTAAGTTCTGAATGATTCGTTTTCAAAAAGTATACCTCTAACAAATTAGAATAAACTAGTTTTAAGCCGTGAAAATTTCACGATTTTCTTATTTTAATATGCGGATGAATTTTAAGTCTTCGGTTAATCATTGGGTAATGCTTATGGCGAGTTCTATATATCAATAAAATATTCATAAAAATTCCTCTATCGCATAGTGAAATATTTGAGCTTAACATCTTTAACAAAATATTGCAATAACAATTGTAAATATGAATGCTGGTTACGACTGAGTATGGGGTTTGATCATCACTTCCGGTCTTGTTTTAAATCTGTTATCATTAGAAATTCATTGAGCACTTTGACGTGATGTAATGGATACAAATGAATAAGGAGTTCGATCCTCACTGGGTGTTCTATACTTTCGGTTTTGTGCCACATCTAAGCTACGCTTAGAATATCATCTAGTTCGACCAGCGATAGGAGCCTCATATTTTCAGCCTTATGCCAAATCTAAGGTATGTTTAATAAATCACTATAGATGTAAAAGCTGATCGTTATTTTAAGAAGTGAGTACAAATAAAAAGATTTTAAATTGATAACTTTTCCATTTGACTGAAATAGTCGTTAAACACTTCTTTCTTTTTTCCTTCCTTTCCTTCCTTTTCTTTCTTTCTTTCTTTCTTTCTTTCTTTCTTTCTTTCTTTCAAATAATGTCTTTTTACTCGATCCGATCAAAACAAAATAGTCCATTATTTATGGGGCATTGGCAGATTACGTCAAACATTTCCGTGCGTCCTTTCTTCCTTCCTACCTACCTTCTTTCCATTCTTCGTTTTCTTTCTTTCTTTCTTTCATTCTTTCTTTCTTTTAAGTAATTTTTTCCTTTCTTTTCACGTGATCAAAGCGGAATAGTCCATTATTTATGGGGTATTGGCAGGAAACGTTAAACACTTCTTTCTTTCTTTCTTTCTTTCTTTCTTTCTTTCTTTCTTTCTTTCTTTCTTTCTTTCTCGTTACATTTTCTCTTGATTTTCCAGGCAATCAAAACGGAATAGTCTATTATTTATGAGGTATTGACAGGGCGTAACGGTAGGATGAACTAACAAAGGGAGGTTCACGTACTATTATAATAGTTTTATTTCAGTTAAGTTTTCGACGTCAGGTTTCAGAAAATTATATGAAAACTATTAATATTAAGAACTTTAGTTAATTTTTTTACTTATCGACTATTTGTGGGTGATTTCAAACCGAAAAATATTTCGAATTGGGAAGAGGAGGCTTACAGGATCAGGCGCTTTCAAGCGGCTCCCCATTTTAGTATTGCAGAATTAACCATGCTTAATTTCGGTGATCGAACAAGAGTTTTCAGAGGAATAGTTTGGCTGATCGATTCATTGATTGGTTTTCTATAGTTTATCAACCCATTGCAGGTTATTTAAAGCCAGAAAAATATTTTTAGATTGTAAGAATTGTTTTTCTTTTTTTGGAGATAATAATGATTTTAGTGATATACGTCTTACTATTTAACCCATTGCTGGGGGAGAGAATAGATGGATTCATACTTTTCCCAAGGGTATTTGTGCGTAAGTAAATATAACAAGAAAACTCCTCCTTCCGGAGAAAAAATAACTGGTTCAGTTCAGAATTATCTGTGGGTTATCCAGATTGCCATGCATCCAAAGAAGGCCGGGGATCACAAGGATCGAAAAGTTGTGATAATAACAACAAAGATAAGGACAATAGTCTGAATATAGATCTTCCACTGTTCATGTCTAGGGTTAAGGAAATCGGCTTCCCGATTAACGATTCCGCGGTATTATCCATTACCCCACCCGCACATCCAAGCTTACAACACTTGGTATTTCCGAGCGAAAGGGAAATACAAATGCAGAAAGACATGCATCTGTCTTTCATTGACTACGCAAAGGCATTCGACAAAATACACCACAAGCGCCTGATAGACGCTCGGCAACCTTGACATATTCGGGAAAGACATTAGAGTAATGGAGAACCTGTATTAGCAGCAAACCGCCTGCATACGGACAGGAAACGAGTTCAGTAGATATGCAAAAACAGAAAGGGGTGAAAGACAAGAATGTGTCTGAGAGCTCTAGAAGTTCTGCCAGGATTCGTCATTGGTGGCTACAATCTAAACAAAATAAGATGCGCAGATGACATTAAAGTGCTGATAGCAGACACGGAAAGGAAACAACAAGACCCACAGAAGGTAACTCAGTGTGTTCCTTATCTATCTATCTGGTGTGACATATCAGCGTAGTGCAATGGTTAATGATTCTAGCGAGACAAGCTTGTCTCGTTAGAATCATTACAAGTGAGTTCGATCCTCACTTTCTTTCGGCCTTGTGTTGTGTTTAAGTGGCGCTTAGAACATCATCTATCTAAAGTGTGTGATGGATGAGTTATTTTCTAAATTACATAAGAATAAAAATACATCATTTTAAAAGATATATTTACCAAAATTTACAATAATATATTGATATACTTAAGATTAAATTTATTCGATAAAATCATCATTGACTTCTACTATGCCTTCCAGGTTACTTCAAAATCTCCTGCAATTTTTCTTGTAGGTCCCCTATTTGCTGCTATAATCTGTGCCTTCAATTCGTCTTTTACAAGGAGTTTATTGGTCGCTTGCTTAACTGCGTCCCACACATAACAATCAAAGAGGGTGCAGTCTGGAGAATTAGTTGACCAGATGTAAGGGGTTAGGCGGTCACAGAAATTGTCTGACAGTCATGGCTGGGTTCTCTTGTTTCAATTTTCACTGGGTACCTTATATTTTCGGCCTTGTGCCACATCTAAATGGCGCTTAGAAAATAATCTATATTGTGCAGTCGAAAAAACTAATAAGAAACAAGCAAACAACGCGCATGAACAAATATAAAATGGTAACAAATTACCCATCGTAATCTATCTATCTATCTATCTATCTATCTATCTGGGTCTGTTCATCTCTCTCTGACTGTCTATTATCTATCTATCTGTTTATCTATTTATCTCAATATATTCATCTCCCTCTGAATCTATCTATCTATCTATCTATCTATCTATCTATCTATCTATCTATCTATCTATCTATCTATCTATCTATGTATCTATCTATCTATCTATCTTTTCACCTCTAGTTTTTGATACCGCCGAAAATACTTGAACAAAAATATGAACTTTAGACTGCTTATCAAAAACTTGTTTGCAGCTTCGATCACCGACGGCAAAACACCTCGTTCATAAGCCAAATACACCCTAGGCTAGAAACAGGTACGCCTATGATGAAACACCTTATGGCCCCTAGAAAAGCAAGAAAAAATAATGTTTGTGCATCTCGATGAGCTAAGATAATTGCCCATTTATAAACACTATAACACAAGTACTGATATACATAACTTCCAAATGCAAAACTTGAAAATAAAAGTGGCGAGCATTTAGCTTTGATTTTTGATTTTTAATTTAAATTTAAGTTCTGAATGATTCGTTTTCAAAAAGTATACCTCTAACAAATTAGAATAAACTAGTTTTAAGCCGTGAAAATTTCACGATTTTCTTATTTTAATATGCGGATGAATTTTAAGTCTTCGGTTAATCATTGGGTAATGCTTATGGCGAGTTCTATATATCAATAAAATATTCATAAAAATTCCTCTATCGCATAGTGAAATATTTGAGCTTAACATCTTTAACAAAATATTGCAATAACAATTGTAAATATGAATGCTGGTTACGACTGAGTATGGGGTTTGATCATCACTTCCGGTCTTGTTTTAAATCTGTTATCATTAGAAATTCATTGAGCACTTTGACGTGATGTAATGGATACAAATGAATAATGAGTTCGTTCCTCACTGGATGTTCTATACTTTCGGTTTTGTGCCACATCTAAGCTACGCTTAGAATATCATCTAGTTCGACCAGCGATAGGAGCCTCATATTTTCAGCCTTATGCCAAATCTAAGGTATGTTTAATAAATCACTATAGATGTAAAAGCTGATCGTTATTTTAAGAAGTGAGTACAAATAAAAAGATTTTAAATTGATAACTTTTCCATTTGACTGAAATAGTCGTTAAACACTTCTTTCTTTTTTCCTTCCTTTCCTTCCTTTTCTTTCTTTCTTTCTTTCTTTCTTTCTTTCTTTCTTTCTTTCTTTCAAATAATGTCTTTTTACTCGATCCGATCAAAACAAAATAGTCCATTATTTATGGGGCATTGGCAGATTACGTCAAACATTTCCGTGCGTCCTTTCTTCCTTCCTACCTACCTTCTTTTCATTCTTCGTTTTCTTTCTTTCTTTCTTTTTTCTTTCTTTCTTTCTTTCTTTCTTTCTTTCTTTCTTTCAAATAATGTCTTTTCCTCTCTTTTTACGCGATCCGATCAAAACAAAATAGTCCATTATTTATGGGGCATTGGCAGATTACGTTAAACATTTCCGTGCGTCCTTTCTTCCTTCCTACCTACCTTCTTTTCATTCTTCGTTTTCTTTCTTTCTTTCTTTTTTCTTTCTTTCTTTCTTTCTTTCAAATAATGTCTTTTCCTCTCTTTTTACGCGATCCAATCAAAACAAAATAGTCCATTATTTATGGGGCATTGGCAGATTACGTTAAACATTTCCGTGCGTCCTTTCTTCCTTCCTACCTACCTTCTTTCCATTCTTCGTTTTCTTTCTTTCTTTCTTTCTTTTAAGTAATTTTTTCCTTTCTTTTCACGCGGTCAAAGCGGAACAGTCCATTATTTATGGGGTATTGGCAGGAAACGTTAAACACTTCTTTCTTTCTTTCTTTCTTTATTTCTTTCTTTCTTTCTCGTTACATTTTCTCTTGATTTTCCAGGCAATCAAAACGGAATAGTCTATTATTTATGAGGTATTGACAGGGCGTAACGGTAGGATGAACTAACAAAGGGAGGTTCACGTACTATTATAATAGTTTTATTTCAGTTAAGTTTTCGACGTCAGGTTTCAGAAAATTATATGAAAACTATTAATATTAAGAACTTTAGTTAATTTTTTTACTTATCGACTATTTGTGGGTGATTTCAAACCGAAAAATATTTCGAATTGGGAAGAGGAGGCTTACAGGATCAGGTGCTTTCAAGCGGCTCCCCATTTTAGTATTGCAGAATTAACCATGCTTAATTTCGGTGATCGAACAAGAGTTTTCAGAGGAATAGTTTGGCTGATCGATTCATTGATTGGTTTTCTATAGTTTATCAACCCATTGCAGGTTATTTAAAGCCAGAAAAATATTTTTAGATTGTAAGAATTGTTTTTCTTTTTTTGGAGATAATAATGATTTTAGTGATATACGTCTTACTATTTAACCCATTGCTGGGGGAGAGAATAGATGGATTCATACTTTTCCCAAGGGTATTTGTGCGTAAGTAAATATAACAAGAAAACTCCTCCTTCCGGAGAAAAAATAACTGGTTCAGTTCAGAATTATCTGTGGGTTATCCAGATTGCCATGCATCCAAAGAAGGCCGGGGATCACAAGGATCGAAAAGTTGTGATAATAACAACAAAGATAAGGACAATAGTCTGAATATAGATCTTCCACTGTTCATGTCTAGGGTTAAGGAAATCGGCTTCCCGATTAACGATTCCGCGGTATTATCCATTACCCCACCCGCACATCCAAGCTTACAACACTCGGTATTTCCGAGCGAATGGGAAATACAAATGCAGAAAGACATGCATCTGTCTTTCATTGACTACGCAAAGGCATTCGACAAAATACACCACAAGCGCCTGATAGACGCTCGGCAACCTTGACATATTCGGGAAAGACATTAGAGTAATGGAGAACCTGTATTAGCAGCAAACCGCCTGCATACGGACAGGAAACGAGTTCAGTAGATATGCAAAAATAGAAAGGGGTGAAAGACAAGAATGTGTCTGAGAGCTCTAGAAGTTCTGCCAGGATTCGTCATTGGTGGCTACAATCTAAACAAAATAAGATGCGCAGATGACATTAAAGTGCTGATAGCAGACACGGAAAGGAAACAACAAGACCCACAGAAGGTAACTAAAGAAAGCGGAAAGAAAGAACTAAACATAAACTACAAGAAAACTGAATGCATGATCATCAGTAAAAAGAGGAGCCCAAAAAGCCAACTAAAATTTGGTGATACTAAAATTAAGCAGGTACAGAAATTTAAATACCTGGGAAGTGTTCTAACAGCAGATGGTAAGTGCGACACTGAGATCCGAAGGCGTATTGACATGGCTAAGGACGCATTGCAAAAGCTGAGTAGAGTATTGAGAAGAAAATTTCGCTAGGAAACAAAAAAGAGAGTACTAGATTGTTATGTGATGTTTGTCCTTCAGTATGACAGCGAATGCTGGACAATCTCATCAAAGATGAAAGAAAGACTTGAAGCAACGGAAATGTTCTACAGAAGGGTGCTGAGAATACCATGGACTGAACATGTGAGCAACGGTGAGGTTTTAAAAATGATGGAAACGAAAAGGAAACTGTCATTTAATATCAGGAATCACAGCTGAAGTTTATGAGACACGTAATGAGGAAGATGCGCGTTGTGGTACAGTGGATATCGGCTCGGAACGAGAAATCGGGGAGCCGAGTTCGAATTCTCGTTGAATCCATTGTATTCACTTACGCGCAAATACCCTTGGGAAAGGTATTAATCCGTCTCTTCCTTCCAGTTATGGGTTAAATAGCAGGACAGATTGGGTTCTATAGCCTTGGTCAGCAACCAGTCTACCGCAGAAAGCAATGGCAACCTACTGCGGGATAATCTTCTGCCCAGTCAGTTATGTCTCTTTCGAGACATGATCGCCCAAGTGTATATCACGTATGGCACTTAACTGACTGAATGAGGAAGAGTGTTAAGAGCTTCAAGGAATAGGGAGATGTGGATGGTCATGATCGTCTACGTCCTGAAGGGGCACGGCACATAGAAGAAGATGATTCTGGAGGTGTCACCCATTTTGGTATTGACCAGACTCGACGTTGTACATAACCCCAACAATTCAGTTGACAATTGAACAATGGAAAGTATTACAAAACTCCTTTGAAAAGACAGTCAAACAAAGACTGAGGCAAAAGCTATTGATTGGCTGAAATTTGACGCATGCATCATTTCTTTTATGTGCCGTGCCCCCTTCAAGACGTATGTGATCATGGACCTCTACATCTTCCTGGGTCTGTAGCACTTAATAAGTTGCCGTTTTGTTATTTCTCCTAAACCCTATTCTACCAACTATTTACTCAGTTATACGCTGCTTTCTCTAAATATGTCTCATGCGTATCAGAGTTTTCAAGCCCTCTTTCCTTATTAAGTGCCTCAGAAATTTCATTTGTCACTTCTTTATATTAAGTATAACCTTTTTTGTTTCCATTTTCTGTAAAACTTCGTCGTTGCTTACATATTCGGTCCATTGTGTCCTCAGTATCCTTCCGTAGAACCAAAGTTCTGCTTGTCAGTTTGTGTGTGAATGTTACATATTTGCTCCTAAGAAGGCATTTGTTTTCTACAATATATATATATATATATAAAGAGAGAGATAGAGAGGTGATTGAAAAGTAACTCCCTATTTTGTGTAGGATGGACTCTTCCGTCATGTAAAACTATAGTTAGAAGGGATAGTTCATTACACATTAAATAGGGAGTTAATTTCCAATCATCCTCTATAAATAATGTATAATTAGACAGCAACTTTTAAATATCTTTCGTTGAATATGCCACTAAAGAAAATTTGATAAATTTGTTACTCATTTTTTCCAGTATTCTCATCAGATTAAAGTGGCTGAAAAAAAAAATCTAACTACTCACTGTTAACAAGATCCCTCCAGGAAAATTCTGGTTATAAACACAAAAATTATATATAAATCAAATTACCGGAAGCATCTTGCTATGAGAGAGGCCCTGTATATAAAACATCACGCTACTAATTTCAACCTCAGTTTATTCAACAGTGGCAATAGGGTGTTGGAAGTCTTCTTTGAATGCCGTGTCTTCTCGGTGCATAGAAGATCATAGCTCTCCACAGCTTCATGTTCTTTATAGCTCTTGATAAATTTTATCTTTCTGCTATTACTTCTAAACCCTGTTTTGCCATCCATTTTCTCAAACTCACAATGTATATTTGGCGTTCTTTTCTTCTGCTACTATTGCCTTCAGTCTGTCCTGTGTGTTTGAGATTTTCACAGCCGTCTTTCTTCATTATGCACCATACTGAATTCTACAGTAAGGATAATAGCCCCACTCCAGGCTAGCTCCCTACTGACAATTTTCGGCATCAGTATGATATTTGCACAAGTTCAAGTCATATTCTGGGGAGATGTGTTCATTAGATATTTCTTCTAACATGGGTTCACTTCTAAAGTTTCAGTCTAATTACTTTTTTGCTTATCCTGGCCTTTTTATTGCAATATTAGTTTTTGGAATAGATGCTTCAAAGGTATCTTAAAGTATTTCCAAAAGTGAATTTAAATTGTACTGGTTGCTTATTTTGTGCATATCTAGAACTCATCTAAACTTATTTATAAATGCAACTTTGTCTCTGTGTGTGTGTCTCTGTGTGTGTGTCCGTTACCTATAGACTCCGAAACGGCTGAACCGATTTTCTTAAAAATTTAAATAGTTGTACTATAAGCATTTGCGAGTGTTCTTAACAAGGTTTTGTGTCGAGGTACACCCGATAAATATCGAAAATCGATAATCGAAAAAATCGGGTTATAGAAGGAGTGGTCCGATTTTAATCAAATTTGATACACTCATAGACAAAGGCATAAGAAACGATATTCAGAAGTTTCAAGGTTGCAGTTCTTACAATAGTGCAGAAAATTGATATATAAGGTAAGATGTTTGTGTGTGTGTGTGTTTATCTGCCTGTATGTCTGTATTTTTTCAGCCCTTTTATTTTAGTTTTTGCTTCGGGTTTGGCTCTAAGTAGGTATAATTGTAATTCTTAGTCTCAGCCATGGTACCATTTATTCAGAGGACTTATTTAGCCTTCAAAATTCAGTTTACCACGAAAAAAATTTATTTGATATCGATACCAGGAAATCAAAATTTGACGTACATCAATTCATTTTTTTTTCAGTCTACGGTTTCGCTTTAAATGGAAACAACTATTGCTTTTTAGTCATTCGTGCCAACGTTCAGAGAGTCTGAGCTCCAGGACCATGGATTAGTTTTAAAGCTTTCATTACACCCGAGCAACGCCGGGCTATACTGCTAGTTGATTTATATGATAACTATGTTGAAATCCTCCACATTCGACGATGTACATCATACTACGACGGCGTCGAATAATTTTTTCTTCGCATCAGTTTTCCTTTCCAGTCGTAAACCTTTTAAACAAGTGGTTATCACTGATCTTAAATGATCTGGTAGTTTCAAACTGTCGAATTTTCTTTCTGTTCCCTGGAAGTAAATTGTCAAAAATGGATCTAACTTTCCTAGCAAACATAAGCTCGGCAGGTGACATTTTCGTAGTGACGTTTGTATTTGACGTCGTTCGATTTACGCTCAATTTTACGCTTAAGCATTCGACTGCAGATTGTGTTCAGAGGCCACACTGTCAGGTACTCCAAACTTTGTAAAAAGTTCGCGTAAGTATTTAATTGTTATTATTGTAGTCGGTCGTTTACACTTTAATATATCTGTCATTTTTTAAAAACTGTTTCGTGGCCGAGAAAAATCCATATGTAGTCTTGCCCACAGTTTATCAGTGCTCAGCCATGTTTAGGTCGTGATTTTGCTTCTGAATTCCAACCATTACATTTTCTAACTGTATTTTGAATATCATTGTCCAAATTTGGCCAATCCACGTCTATTGAACAGGTGAAGAGGCTTATTCCTTGTTTCCTGTTTAGGATGCGGTTTCCGGTTTTCTCTTTTCCAATCTTTTCACTCCTATGTAGCCCCCTGCACATCAGTGGCGTTACCGCCGTGCTCGGAGTGATGTGATAAAAAAAAAAAACTAGCTTCTTATAAAAAACTTCATCTTCATTATTTCTGGATACGCCGTGTGAAAGGATTTCAAAGTTCTCTTTCCTAGTGATAACGGAATTACTGCTCTTTCTGCGTACAAAAGTACTCCATCACATTTAAAAAATTTGTATTATTGTTACCAGTTTTAATCTTATTTTATTCCATTTCGACTTAACGTAATTCATAGTTTTTTGAATAAACGTAACCTTTTTAGAATGAATTTTGATATCGTCTATCGTGACTAGGATTCCAGCTTAGCAATCACAATATCTTTAAAATCTTCTTTATATTTTGATATCAATCTGAAAAATCCACCTGCGTGTCCTAACTTTTTTGACGATAGAAGTTCCATTTTGAATTCATAGCTTAATAAAATCGTAGCCCAACGCCGTTTGAAGTATGCGTGGGACCCCTTTTTTAGAACCGAATATATTTAATAAGAGACGATGATCAGTTTGCAGTATGAATTTTCTTCCTAATATCAGCCTGTGAAATTTCTTTACAGCAAAAATTATCGCAAGCTATTCTTGATTGTTTTAATTGCAGCATTTTTTTTTCGTATTCGTTAAACTTCTTGAAGCGTGGACGACTGCTACCACCGTACTGTCTTCGAATTTATTGTCTATTACCACGCTCTTGCTGCGGGTCATAGTCAGTAGATATTTAATTCTTTCAAAGCTTTTTGACATTACCCCGCCTAATGCTATTTCGCACCCTTCTTAAGTAAATCATTCAGAGGTGCTCGCAATTTGTACATATCTGGCCTATAATATTATCATAATTTGGTAATCCGAGAAATGATTTTAGGGTCACCAAACTTGTCAGGGAAGACACGTCTTTTATTTTTCGTCGATTATCTAATTTAAATATTTAATTTTATCAATTGGAGTAGATAGACTAAATTATTGCCCGGTTCATACTCCACCCAAGTCTATTGAACAGGTGAAGAGGCTCATCCCTTGTTCCCTGTTTAGGATGTGGTTTCCGGCTTTCTCTTTTCCAATCTTTTCACTCTTACGTAGCCCCCTGCACATCAGTGGCGTTACCGCCTTGCTCGGGGTGATACGATTAAAAAAAACAAAAAAAAACAAAAATTTCTGTTCCTTAATTTGAAACCGTAATCATGCAGTCTCTTACATACTTGCTGAATTAGATTTACGCAGTATTCTTAATAAGTATGTCGTCTATGTAAGTGACAGCACCGTCTAGTTCAGCCTAAATCGCATCCATTATTCGCTGGAAAATACTTGGGGTTACTCTTACACCAAAGGGTAATCTTCTGAGTTTGTAATCTTTTATGCGATTTAATAGTCCAATACTTCTGACATTCATCATTCACTTCGATTTGAAGATATGCCCCAGGCAGGTCAATTTTAAAAATCACCACCATTTAAGTTCGCAAATATATTCTTTTGAGTTGATAAGGGATATACATATGGTAGAAGGCAGTCATTCAACACATTCGAAAAATCTGCATATAAACGAATTTTCCTTATTATTTTCTTTTCTCATATCAACCGCAGGCGTGGCCCATTCTGAATAACCAATTTTTTTCAATAATGTTCTCTATTAATAGACTTCAGCACAGAAAAAGGTTTATTTATTTTAGGCTTAAAAACTGGTATCACATTTTCTTTTAATTTAAAAGTTCCTTTGTATATTTTATCAACTCCTCTTAGAAAACCTTTATGAATTTTTTTTTAGATAAATTAGTGTTTCTTTAGCTGTAATATGTTTCTCTGGTGAACAATTGTTCCAAAGAATAGGTTAGTCGGTCAGTTCCTTATTTAAAATAATTCTAGCTAATCGGCGTCTTGTAAATTTGAGTTGAATTATTTTTAATGCGTAAACATCTGTTTTTTATTTTAGTCGGCAAGAACGATGTTACACTTAATTTTCAATATATTTCCTGCACGAAATTTCATAATGTAACAGCACAAAAATTCTGAGCATGCCCACCTACACCGTTTAACGAGCCAATCCGCCCGTGCATTGAATACTGCTGCCATATCTGATCGGGTGCCCCTGCTATCCAGCTTGACATAATCCAATGGATTCTACTCCATTAGCTTCTTTTCTCGCACTTCCTGCCTGTTGAATTTCCTTCAGTTTACTTGCTTCCCCCAAAGCTACAACCTCCAAGAATTTAAATGTAAAGTCAATGGTCATCTCCTATCTTACTAACTTGCATCCTCTCTCTCATACTCCTTTCTCCGTCCACTCCACTCTCATCAGTAGTCTCATCCTTCTCATACCCACTTTCTGACACCCCCTATAACCTATCACTCTTTCTCATAACTACTATGTAACTCCTTGCACACCAGTGGCAGTAAAATGCTTTGGGCGATAAAATTATAACAGTTCTCTTATTTCCGTTTATCGTATATCCGGGTTTCTCTTATATTCAGGTTTTCTCTGTTTTATATACATTATCATAGACACTAATGTGGGACTAGAGAAAATCTATCTTATATTCAGGTTTATCTTATATAAGGATCTCTTATATCCGGGTTATACTTTTTAAAAAGCATGTACATATTATTCATACACCAATAAAACAAACTTTTTTCATGTAAGTTGGCTTATAAACTTTACCGTGTGCATATATCGTAAACAAATTGGATACATTTCTCATTTATTAAGCAACTAGGATTTAGAGAAAAACCTACAAGAGGAGCCTATGGTCTAAATGTCTGAAACATAAACAGCGTGGGAACGCCTCACTGAAACAATGCAAAAAATGGAAGACTTTCAAAAAGCGATACTTGAGATTATAAGAAGTGAGGAGAGACTGCTAAAGTTGGAGGAAAATTTAATTGTAGCACAAAGAATAAATAAAGAGAGACAAATACAACTCCAGGAATTACTATTAAAAGTGACAGTTAACTCACAAGAAAAGAACAATGAAAAAGAGGCGACTTTTTCGCAAGACGCAGTTTGGAACACAATAGAAACATTTAATTACTCTCTAGAAGACGATTAAAATTTCAGGGACTATTTCAGACGTCATGAAGACATTTTCAACATAGATTGCCAAAACTGGCCGGAAACGAAAAAACACGTTTATTACTCAGGAAATTAGGAACAGAGAAGTACACAAAATTTGTGGACTAAATTTTACCCCCCTCAAAAACAAAAACAAAAAAAAACAAAACAAAAACAAAACAAAAAAACAAACTATTTGACGTTTTTTGACGAGAAAAACAAATGGTGTAAATGCCTCGTAAAAACAAAAATGAGGACTACTTGACGTTCGCCGCAATTGTTAACAAACATTGCAATGTTTTTAAATTGGCAGAATTGACGCCGGGCAATTTTAAGGGTCTTATTTTCGTACAGGGATCAGTATTAGCCAAGGACAGCGATTTGCTCAAAAGAATGCTCAAAAGAATTTACGATTTTCTCCCTCTCCGAAAGAAAAACAAAAATTTCATGATAAAGAAAAAATACAAGATATAAAGCAATTAATGACAGAGATCAGATGCAAAATAAGCCCCCCCCATCTGCATGTTACACTGGAATAAAGACTGTCGATTTAAATACAAGAACTGTTTAGCTTGTGGAAAAATGGGGCATAAGGCATCTCAGTGCAGAAATAAAAGACGCACTAGTAGGGTAAGAACTACGAGAATGGACTACGAAGACAAGCTAAACACAAGAAAATACGTAGAACTCGAGGTTTTAAACAAGAAAGTAAAATTACTGTTAGATTCAGGATCGGATCTAACTATAATTAATTTACAAGCATGGAGAAAGCTAAATAGACCGACCATGATGCATACACAGAAAATCGCCAAATTTGTTACAAGGAAGAGTATCAATTTTGAAGGAGAAATAATTCTAAACGTAAAATTTCATGGAAAAACGAAAAAATTGAAAATATTTGTAATGAAAGATACAGAAAACTTGATGGGTACAGACTGGATGCAAAAATGTTTTACCCATTAGCTTATTTTGTAAGAAAATAGAGTGCGAGCCGTCAGAAGCTACAAAATTAAATGAAGAACTACACAGTCAATTCCCCGAAGTATTCTCGAGCGGTTTGGGATAATGTAATAAGTTTGCAGCTAAAATTGAACTAAAGTAAAATGTTCAGCCAGTATTCAAGAAAAAGCGAAATGTGCCTTTCGCAACCATACAAAATTGACAAGGAGCTAGATTGGTACAAACTGGAATCCTTTCACAAATCGAATTCAATGAATGGGCGGCACCAGAAAAGAAAAAATCCGTAGAAACCGGTGTTTACGCAGATTACTCGACTGAGTTAAACAATACTATCATTGATTATCACTACCTATTGCCAAGCTCGGAGGAAATATTTACTAAGCTTAACGGTAGTAAGGTATTTTTTAAGATTGGTTTAAGTGAAGCTTATCTTCAGATTCCAGTAAAAGAAAAAAATACAAAAATATTATGAATCAATACTCACAAGGACTTGAGCGACTTTCAAGAATTCTGTGCGACTTATCAAGTTAAGCATATTAAAATAGCACCATACTATCCACGATCTAACGGTTAAGCCGAAAGGCTTGTGGATACTCTTAAGAAAAGCAGAGGACGTATCAACAGAAAGAGCTATGCAACAGTTCCTACAAGCATCACCCCGAACGGAAACACACCATCTGGCCTTTCGCCAGCTGAAGTGATGTTTGCCCGTAAAATACGGTGTTTTACCCAAATTATTACCCAGCAAAAATAAAAATCGGCAGACACATATAGTGCCTAAAAGATCCTTTAAACTAGGCGAACGGGTCTATTACAGAATGTTCAGGAACAATATCATATACTGGGAACCAGGCACGATAATAAACAGACTGGGGAATGTTCTGTATTCGATCAAAGACGAAAAATTCACACATAGGAGACATATGAATCAGATACAAAAAGACGGGTAGAGCAGCCCATCTCGTCATCTTCGGAAAATGAAGACTCGATAGAGGTGATCTTAGAAACATTTGAAATTCAAAGACCGCAAGTAGCCACGGAGGTTAGAAGAACAAACAGAAAATGAAAATTCACAGAACCGCTAATAATAGATCATAAGCGAAAAAAAATATTGTCTCCCCACAAAAAAGAAGCTAAGGAGGGGGTGTTGTGAGGTTCTCTCTTTTCATAAAGATGGACTCGTCCAGAATATACTTATACTACTGCTATAGAGACGAGACGGGAGAATACCTCGTTTTCACAGAGTTAACCGGAGAATACGAAGGTCCAGAGGGAGATTAGCAGTCAGTACATAGTAGTTCATAGCAGCTCTGTGCTCTACTCATCTGAAAGATTATTACGCCGTACCCGTTAGCTTCAATATACTACGGCTTTACTTTCAGAGACTTGTACATATACTTTTTACTAACCTGCATTCCTGGACAACTAATCTTCATTCAAGTCTGTATCCTTACGTTAATACACTTCTTTTCTTTCTCAATTACTGGTCGTTGTTCATTTATTTGTGCGGGCTCCATTCCCGGGATCCACAACATTATTAAACACGCAAACTTTTTAATCATTTTTCATGCTTGTTCACTAGTATTTCTTTCAGTGTTGGTGGGCTCGGTTATGTTCGACACAAGGGCATTCATGAGCATAATCAACCACTAGCCACAATATCGTTACCAGTGTCCAATAAAATTCTACCGCAGTTAATAGGGGGAGATAACGGTTTTACTCTAGACTTGAACAAGGCACGATTGTAGTGATCGGGAGAACATCCTTTTGTGAAGTTTGTTCAGTATGGCAGTGTTTCGCAGTAATAAGCTGTTTGTGTGGAACTTACTTCTCGCCGGTGAAATACAGATTGATTGTGGGTGGTTTGTTACTATGCAAGTGCAATGGCGTGTCCTAGCCGTGAATGTCAGATCTAGTGGAAAATAGGAGATGCAGTTCGTCCGAATACTTCCCATGGCAGTAGCGAAAGAGCAGTAAGAGACTCATCACATCTCGCCTGTGAGAGCGACGTTGGAACTCAATCCTCTTCAGTCTAAACCTGACCTCCCATTCCTGTGTCAATACCCCAATTCCATTACATGAACTCACAATCACGGCCTACTGACCTATTATAACAAAATCCAGAACCAGATAAGGCTTTATGGCACCATAAATAGCACAGCAGTAGTAGAAGTGGTGTTTCTTTGGGCACAACAGCCTGACAGAACCCAACACTCTCCAGGTTGGTTTAAATTCAATTTTTGTTCTCCTAGAACGGTTGCCATCTAGGCTATAGAACACAGTCTGTCTCGTTAGTGAATGTAATGAACCTGATTGGAATTAGAACTTGTCGTCTCTCTGATTCCTCAATACGAGCCGCTATCCATTACTCCACTATGCTTCAAACAAAAAATGTTACGGAAAATCCCGAAGATTAACGAAATGGTTTTAACAACCGAGATATTG
This sequence comes from Ascarosepion bandense, assembly GCA_037127315.1. Classification (NCBI taxonomy): domain Eukaryota; kingdom Metazoa; phylum Mollusca; class Cephalopoda; order Sepiida; family Sepiidae; genus Ascarosepion; species Ascarosepion bandense. The sequence goes on along the minus strand of JBBBDQ010001657.1, from coordinate 1,033,873 downwards.
AAATTATTTATTTGAACATTATTTTTAACCGATACTCGTATTTGAGTAGATATTCTGTTTTTAATCAAACAGTATATTTATATATTTATTTCTACCGGCCGGATTATTTATATATATGTCGGTTGTTAAAACCATTTCATTAATTTTCGGGATTTTCCGTAACATTGTATGGTTACATTTGTGGACATTACGATACATTTCAGAGCAAAGCTGGTTATTTGTGTAGAATTGAAAATTGTGTTATATAGGCTTGACTTGACTTCATTTAGACTGTGGTATCATTCGTGGTCGAGTGGTCCAAGACGCACCAGATCAATTGGTGGCTTCATCTATGCTGATAGGAGTCGCAGGTTCGAATCCTGCCCAGTGACGCACATTTTCGTACAAAATTTATCGTAAATAATCAAGCCGGTAGAAATAAATATATAAATATACTGTCTGATTTAAAACAGAATATCTACTCAAATAGGAGTATTGATTAAAAATAATGTTTAAAGAAATAATTTCAAAACAGTTGATATAACAATGTAGGACCACTTAAATCTCCAGCTTCATGGGCTCTTTGCCTACATAATTGTCAGATTTTCCTGTTGTACACACACACACACACACACACACACACACACACACACACACACACACACACTAAAAGAAAAAAAAACAAGAACTCTGATCTCCCTCAACCTTCTTCAAACATGCTGCTAACAAAACTGCTACCCTAATCTCCGAATAGACCCTTTCTGGAATGGATTGTTTTATTTTTAAGACGATTATAGCAAAAAGCAAACTATCATCACTGGTTCAACTCTGAATGATCTGCTGCCATGACTCACTGAAATCCATCCTTAAAAATATATCCCAAGGAACAAGGTAGTCTGGCCCTTATTTCTTTCGGAACCGCCAGCAATCCTTGTTCTGGAAAATGCAAAGTGCAGCTACGCACGAGCTGTCCAGACCAAAGTTGAAAAGAAACAAATTAGATTTCGCAGACACTGGAACATCACCAACCAAATTATGAACACAAGAAAAGTGATTGCGTCCACTATTACAAATGGTCCTGAGGTCATATCTTCCTCGACAGACAAGACGAAGATCTTCGCCTCGATCTTTGCCTTAAACTTAACTTTAGATAGACGACAATGGCTATACCCTCTCTAACTTCACATGTCTTAGTGAGCACAATCTTAGTAATGTACTGATTTTATTAAGAAAAGTCTGGAGACTTATCAAAAGCATAGCCCCCAAAAAGCCAGTGGCCCAGACAAAATTCCAGTAGTTTCTTGGAGAATATCAATCCATAATCATCTTATATTTATCAATCATATTTAACTGCTGCTTGAATGAGACATCCTTTCCAAGTATGTGGAAGTTGGGAAGCATATGCCCAATCGGCAACCGATCATCTCAGTACAGAACCATTAGACTCCTCAGTATCATCCGCAAGCTTTTTGAGGCCTTAATCAAAAAAGAAGGTCCTCAACGACCTGGATAAGAATAACCTCTTGTGCGACGAGCAATATGGGTTTAGATCCTCTGTTATCTTTTTAACTACCATTAAACACAGAATTAGTGAAACCCTTGACGACAGATCCAAGGACCATAGCTTTAGGTATCTTGAAGGTCTTCGACAGGATGTGGCACAAAGGATTCCTACACCTCTCCAGTTATGGGAGCTGGAAGGGTTTTCTGTATTATAAAATTTTTCCTAACGGGTAGGCCCCGAAATGTAGCTATTAACGCCAATTCTCTGAGACGCTGGCAACCAACACAAGCGTCTCCTAGATGTCACTCTTCGAACCAACCCTTTTTCGGATTTGCATAAATGATCTGCCTAAGAATAAACTCCGATCATTTGTAAACATTTATACCAATAATAGGACGATATATGGGTGAACATCAAATAGTCTTTCTCAGGAGGGATCTATCTATCTATCTATCTATCTATCTATCTATCTATCTATCTATCTATCTATCTATCTATAAATTTTCTATTTTCTATCTATCTATCTATCTATCTATCTATCTATCTATCTATCTACTTTTAATTTTTTTATCTATCTATCTATCTATCTATCTATCTATCTATCTATCTATCTATCTATCTACTTATAATTTTTCTATCTATCTATCTATCTATCTATCTATTTTAAATTTTCTATCTATCTATCTATCTACTTTTAATTTTTTTATCTATCTATCTATCTATCTATCTATCTATCTACTTATAATTTTTATTTTTCTATCTATCTATCTATCTATCTATCTATCTATCTATTTCTTTCTTTTAAATTTTCTATTTCTATCTATCTATCTATCTATCTATCTATCTATCTATCTACTTATAATTTTTCTATCTATCTATCTATCTATCTATCTATTTTAAATTTTCTATCTATCTATCTATCTATCTATCTATCTATCTATCTATCTATCTATCTATTTTTTATCTATCTATCTATCTATCTATCTATCTATCTATCTATCTATATCTATTTTCTATCTATCTATCTATCTATCTATCTATCTATCTATCTATCTATTTTTATGTTTTTTATATCTATCTATCTATCTATCTATCTATCTATCTATATCTACTTTTAATTTTTTTATCTATCTATCTATCTATCTATCTATCTATCTATCTATCTATCTATCAACATAATTTAGACCAAAAGCCATTGCAGGATGGTGACACACCCTAATTTATTTTTGATCTGAAATTTGAACAGTCAAGAAAATAATGTAAAAATGAAATAAAAGAAATCAATGGATTGAAAAGTCTAAATAATCAACAAAGAAACGTTGGCGTAAAAATATAGAGGAAGGGAAGTGAGGGCAAAAGAGAAAGTTAAAAAAAAATACTAATGACTGTAAAAAAGAACATTATAACAAAATCTGCGAAGCATGTGATAAGAAATTCGGTAGATAAAAAGAAAAACAACAAAAAACAAAAGGAAATATAAAAAGGGAAAAAAGTTAGATAAGGCAATGTTAAAATTTGATTTCAACATTTGCGCATTGCTTCTTCGGTTTTGCATTAAATTTTGTATCCTCCTGGGATGGAATGGGTAGTTATTGGGCTTAAAGTTAAAGAATGTGGGCTGATTTTTAATTGATTTGTTCACGCATGCATACAAATAACAATCGGATAAAAGTGAACGAATAGCCCGACAAACGGGAAAGATGTTGTAAAAGGAAAGAGAGAGAGAGAGAGAGAGAGAGTGAAAGAAAAAAAGAAGGGTGGGAGAGATTCCGGTACAGAAATGAATTCGGGCGACGACACGTACAGCATTTCTCTCTGTTCTACATACACACGTACCCATAGATATTTTTTTAATCATATCACCCCGATCAAGGCGGTAACGCCACTGATGCGCAGGGGGCTACGTAAGAGTGAAAAGATTGGAAAAGTGAAAACCGGAAACCACATCCCAAACAGGGAACAAGGGATGAGCCTCTTCACCTGTTCAATAGACGTGGGTGGAGTGTGAACCGGGCGATAGTTTAGTCTATCTACTCCAATTAAAAAATAAAAAATAACAGAGTGAAAAGATTGGAAAAGAGAAAGCCGGAAACCATATCCTAAACAGGGAACAAGGGATGAGCCTCTTCACCTGTTCAATAGACGTGGGTTGAGTGCGAACCGGGCGATAGTTTAGTCTATCTACTCCAATTGAAAAAAAAAAAGAAAGAAAAGAGTGAAAGGATTGGAAAAGAGAAAGCCGGAAACCATATCCTAAACAGGGAACAAGGGATGAGCCTCTTCACCTGTTCAATAGACGTGGGTGGAGTGTGAACCGGGCGATAGTTTAGTCTATCTACTCCAATTGAAAAAAAAAAAATAAAGTAAAGAGTGAAAAGATTGGAAAAGAGAAAGCCGGAAACCACACCCTAAACAGGGAACAAGGGATGAGCCTCTTCACCTGTTCAATGGACGTGGGTGGAGTGTGAACCGGGACTGAGAAGGAGTGAAAACACACACACACACATATCTATTTCTAAAGAAAGGAACAGGCTTTTAATTTATTGATCCAAAAAAGTTTTATTACTTAAACGTTATTTTTAATAATTTGAGTAAACGCCCCTTTTATTTATTAAACTATATTTTTTTCTTATTTTCGTTTACCGGCCTGAATATGCCAGAAATTTTATGCGAAAAATATGCTGACGGAGAGCGCATATTTTTCTAATAAGAATATTTAAGCCGGTAGACGAAAATAAATAAATATACTATTTAATAAATAAACGCCGCGGAAGCCCCAATATGAACATTTCGGAGTGTTTTGTTGTCAATCTAAGGACAGTGCAGAAGATTCAGAAAGAAAAATGCATTATTTTGTTTTGCGTTTTTCAATTTGCTTTATTAGAAATAAAAGTGTGTTTTATTGACGTATTTTTTATATGTCAATTTAAAATAAATTTCTTTGCGATTTACTTAATAAAAAAACATAAAACTGATACATATTTCACATAATGCCTTTTCATATACCTTATTTGAAGGATATGCGCTGTGGTGCAGTGAATATCGGATCGGAACGAGATATCGGAGAGCCGAGTTCGAATTCCAGTTGAATTCCTTGCATTCACTTACGCACAAATACCCTTGGGAAAAGTATTATTCCTTCTCTTCCCTCCAGTTATGGGTTAAATAACAGGACAGATTGGGTTCTATAGCCTTGGTTGGCAACCAGTCTACCTCAGAAAGCAATGGCAACCTTCTGCGGGATAATCTTCAGCCCAATCAGTCATGTCTCTTTCGAAACATGATCGTCCAAGCGTGTATCACGTATGACACTTAATTGACTGATTTGAAGTAAAATATTCAGTAATTAAGTTTTTAATCCTCAATAAATTACTTTTATTCGGTTATTAAAAAAGAAGCTATATTTTTTGGTTCTGAGTTGTCACAGTGGTGCTGAGTTGGCGGTGTTGAGTCGTCTTGTAACCTCCTTAACTGTCTGAAGAAGTTGACTCTCCATAGTTGGTGTGGCCTTTTTGAAGATAGTCAATAAACACAATACCTTTTGTGTACAAAGAAACTGAGAAATTTCCCTGCAGATGAAACGACTTTGGAATTTCCTTGAAGCAGGTGAGGACGGAATGTTTCCACTGCATCAATTGTCTCTTTGCCTATGACCGAAAATGATGAGCCCAACAAAACAAAACGTTAGAAAAAAACAAACAGCTGGATCTGCCTCCAACAATGCTGGATCTTCCTGTGATAAAATCAGCCTGATACGCTTTTCATCAGGTGTGAGAACACATGAAACCCATCGAGTAGAAAACTTCGTCATGCCAAGTTCATTATAACTGAGTAATCTCAGCTCAATCACGGGATATGCAAATAGCACTGGCTATTAGAATCGCCTGTAATCCGTCACAATGTAATAAACAGAACCAATGTTTTACTCATCAGTGGCATTTGCAGGATGCCCAGACCGTGGGTCATCTTCAAGACTCTCCCTTCACCTATTGACGAAGCTGGAGTATCACACCCTAATGTTGTAACTTTGTCAGCCTGAATACAGTGACGATCAGAGATTTGGTGACATTTGATGATGCCCGGGGCAAATTCATTGATTGAAACCCTTAAGACTCAAAGAGTGGTGAGTATAAAGCTTAGTAATATGTGAGAAAGGAAGACCTTTTAGAGATCTAAACTTATTTATAGATGGAATTTGTGTGTGTCTGCGTGTGGGTGTGTGTCCGTTACCTATAGACTCTGAAACGGCTGAACCGATTTTCTTGAAAATTTACACAGTTGTACTATAAGCGACTGCGAGTGTTCTTAGCTAGGTTTTGTGTCGAGGTACCTCGATAAATATCGAAAATCGATAAACGAAAAAATCGGGTTTTAGAAGGAGTGGTCCGATTTTAATCAAATTTGATACACTCATAGACAAAGACATAAGAAACGATATTCAGAAGTTTCAAGGTTGCAGTTCTTAAAATATTGCAGAAAATATATATATATATATATATATATATATATATATATATATATATATATAAAAGGCAACATGTTCGTGTGTGTGTCTGTTTATCTGCCTGTATGTCTGTATATTTTTCAGCCCTTTTATTTTAGTTTTTGCTTCGGGTTTGGCTCTAAGTAGGTATAATTGTAGTTCTTAGTCTCAGCCATGATACCATTTACTCAGAGGACTTATTTAGCCTTCAAAATTCAGTTTACGACGAAAAAACTTATTTGATATCGATACCAGGAAATCAAAATTTGACTTATATCCATTCATTTTTCTTTCAGTCTAAGGTTTCGCTTTAACTGGAAAAAATTATTGCTTTTTAGTCTTTCGTTCTAACGTTCAAAGAGTCTGAGCTCCAGAACCATGGATTAGTTTTAAAGCTTTCATTACGCCCGAGCAACTCCTGGCTATACTGCTCGTATAAAAGTAGATGAAACATGAAATAAACACTTTATTCAGATTAAATATAAACTAAATTTATATATATATATATTTTTTTTAATCATATCACCCCAAGCAAGGCGATAACGCCACTGATGCGCAGGGGGCTACGTAAGGGTAAAAAGAATGGAAAAGAGAAAGCCGGAAACCGCATCCTAAACAGGAAACAAGGGATGAGCCTCTTCACCTGTTCAATAGATGTGGGTGGAGTGTGAACCGGGCGATAGTTTAGTCTATCTACTCCAATTGGAAAAAAATAAAAAAATAAAAGAGTGAAAAGACTTGAAAAGGGGAAACCGCATCCTAAACAGGAAACAAGGGATGAGACTCTTCACCTGTTCAATAGATGTGGGTGGAGTGTGAACCGGGCGATAGTTTAGTCTATCTACTCCAATTGAAAAAAAAAAAATTTGATCGGATACCCTCTTGATATGGATGCTCGAGGCTGTTGCACTCTCTGCACCACCTTTCTGCACGCTGCTGTATAAATAATCTAGGGGGCTAAGAACTTTTTTGTGGGTACTTGATAACAACATTTTTCTAAAATGTGTCCAGTTGTTTTAGAGATGTCACTGCTTGTTACTTTAAAGTTTTCTTTCTACTGTCACATGTCATTTTCTTTCTTTCACTTCTTTTCACTTATCTTCTTTTTTTCGTCGGCAAACAAACAGCAACACGTCGTCTAATGCATAAACTCATTCTAGACATACATTCTTTGTATATATTCTTTCTTAAATACAGGCGTTAAATGTCTGTTCATTTACCTAACCGAATAAATATTTGTTAAGTTTTGAACCGGTTTTCTTCAAATTTAACCAAAGTTCACAGTTAAGCCATTACAGTGTTGTACCCTACATTTCTATACTGATAACGAATAATATTCAGTTACCACATGACTGGTCGAGATATGGAGCTGAGATTGATACCCAGTAGCTTGACATTTTGATGTTTTCATTACAGTTGATAGTAGACAGAGTAGGGTCTGGTTCATAACAGTGATTGTCATTTGTTCAAGAACTGATATTACTGATAGCATTAAATTGAATCTGAACCTCGTCGAACGACCCTCTCCACGAAAAATTCAAATGTAGATCATTAAAGAGAGATAGCTTTATTTTAAAATCCTTTCACCCCACTGGTGCGCAGGGGGGCTACATAAGAGGCGAGTGAATTGTTACATAGGAGGAGACCGAAGAGAAAGTAGAACCGGTTACAGGGGGTGTCAGAGATAGGAATACTGGTATGGAGAGAGTTGTGTGAGAGTAGAGTGAAAAGGGAGAATAACTGGATATAGTGGGTGTTGGGGAAAGGATAAGAGAACGATGGTAGTCAAAGGGATAAGAGATGGCAATTGACGTTGCATTTAAATTCTTGGAGATTGTAGCTGTCAGGGAAGCAAGTATACGGAAAAGAACTTCCACAGGCGGGAAGTTCGAGAAAAGAATCGGAGGGAGTAGAAGTGATGGCTGCATTTGGGTGTTTTGACTGCAAAAGGGTGGGACCTTGTTGCCAGTCTGGTTGCTCGAGTAAATTCTTGCAGAGGGGGCACCAGAGAGCTAAGCTCTTTGGAGCAGAAGCCATGAAAATATTTGGAAGTCACATCCCGTTGGTGAGAAAGCGACTGGAGTTTTATGAGAATCGTGTTTTTCCTAAATTAGCTATCGTTTAAAAAATACACTGGTTAATTTGATTTTCTAATCATTTCAAGGCAATAAAGCCACTGAGACACAAGATATTTCTAAGTATGAGAGAATATGAGACAAAAACATTGTTCAGGAGAGAGAAAAATACAAGAATAGAAATTATGAAAACAGTAGATAACGATTGAAATGGCATTTACCTTTTTTAAGATCAAACTTGAGTGGAAAGCAAGAAGACAGAAGAGTGTGCTATAAGCGAGAAGTGTGGGAGAAGAAACTGTCAGCATAGAACTTACGGTTATATCTAGCAATTTCAACTGTAAAACTAAGAGACTTTACTGTCAATTTCGTACTACGCTTAAATTCATAAACTCTAACTGCCATAAAGGACTGTTTATCAGAACAAATACTGTAAAAATATTTATAGCAAAGGCACAGGTAATGTACCTTACAGTGAGTGAAACAGAGATGATAGGTGAGGATAAATAACGTTTAATGAGAGAGCAACCAATAATACGCAAAGATGAGGATGGACTGGAAATATTAAAATCTGAAGTGGAATCTGCAGTAACCAAACTGAATAGAAACAAAGCAGCGGGACCAGACAGCATAGTCATAGAGCTACTGATAGCCCTGGAAGAATTTACTAGAGAAAAAATTACTGAAATAATAAATGAAATTTATAATAGTGGGCTTATACCAGATGACCTCAGCAAGTCTATCTTCATAAGAAGCCCGGAGCAAACGAGTGCGAACTCCACAGAACCATCAGTTTAATGAGCCACATAACAAAACCGATCGTCCGAATCCTAATTAATAGAGCGAGAAGCAGAATCAGGCCAGATATAGGACAAAAACAGTGTGGTTTCGTTAAAGACATGGGAACAAGGAATGCCATATTTATGATTAGGATACTCTCCGAAAGGGCAATAGAAATGAAGAAGGACTTATACCTGTGCTTTATTGATTATGCGAAGGCGTTTGACAAAATACACCACAAAGAACTGATGGAGATGCTCAGCAGCCTGGACATATTTGGGAAAGACATGAGAGTAATCAAGAATCTTTACTGGCAGCAAATCGCTTGCATACGGACAGGTAATGAATTGAGTAGATATACAAAGATAGAAAGGGGCGTAAGACAAGGTGTGTCTTTTCACCGGATCTGTTCAACTTGTACAGCGAGAATATTTTGAAGACCCTAGAAGTTATGCCTGGATTCGTAATCGGAAGCCACAATTTAAACAACCTAAGGTACGCAGATGATACAGTGCTGATAGCAGACACAGAAAGGAAACTACAAGACCTCCTACAGAAGGTAGCTGAAGAAAGTAACAAGAAAGCAAGAGAAATGCACGAAAACCGAATGCATGGTCATCAGTAAAAAGGGCAGCCCAAAATGCCAAATACAGGTCGGGGATACTAGAATGAAGCAGGTACAAAAATTTAAATACCTGGGAAGCGTTATAACAGAAGGCGGAAAGAGCGACACCGAGATCCGAAGGCGAATTTGCATGGCGAAGGAAGCATTCCAGAATTTATTAGAAACAGGACAATTTCGCTAGAAACCAGGAAGAGTGTACTGGATTGCTACGTGCTGTCCCTCCTTCAGTATAGCAGTGAATGCTGGACAATATCATCAAAGATGAAGAAAAAACTTGAAGCAACTGAAATGTGGTTCTACAGAAGGATGCTGCGAATATCATGTATCGAACATGTGAGCAATGATGAGGTCTTGGAAATGATGGAAACAAAAAGGAAATTAATACTGAGCATCAGGAAAAGACAGCTTAAGTTCCTGGGACACTCAACGAGGAAGGAGGGCTTGGAGAATCTGATACTAACAGGCCTGATAGAGGGAAAAAAAGAGACAGGGGAAAGCAACGGATAACATATTTGAATGGCCTAATCGGAACTAGGATTGCATGGTGTAAAAGGAGAAGGAGTGCTTAGGGCCACCAGAGATAGGGAAACGTGGAAAGCCATGATGGCCTACGTCCTGAAGGGACAGGGCACATAGAAGAAGAAGTGTGGATTACTCCCCTTGTCTGATGGGACAGGGGTGCTCTTAAAGTCCATAAAAAGCGCAATCATATTCTCTCTCTTTCTTTCTTTTAACACTAATATAGAGTCGACGTAGATAAATTACGCTGCCGACCGGGAGCGTTCGCGTCTATGATCCTTTGTTGAATTTTGAATTCTCTCACACACGCACACGTATCTATCACACACATACATTCACACACGTGTCTATCATACACACGCATGTCTATTACACGCACGCACGCACACATGCACGCCTATCACACGTGAACATACACACACGTATCTATCATACAGATGTTCATATACGCCCGTGTTAATTACACACAAATATACACACACGTGTCTCTCACACGCACGCACATAGACACACGCTTGTTTCACACATATGAAATGAAAACAATCAGATTCTTCTTATAACTTGATTTAATGTTTTTCCTTTCATTACAGATGTGTACACATTAATTCCTTTTGTTAATAGCTTGTATTGTCGTTTGTGTTATATTCATTTTTGTGTTATTTATTTTTACCCGGACTCGCATTCAGTCAGTCAGTTAAGTGCCATACGTGATACACGATTGGGCGATCATGTCTCGAAAGAGACATGACTGAATGGGCAGAAGATTATCCCGCAGTAGGTAGCCATTGCTTTCTGCGGTAGACTGGTTGCCGACCAAGGCTATAGAATCCAATCTGTCCTGTTATTTAACCCATAACTGGAAGGAAAAGACGGATTAATACCTTTCCCAAGGGTATTTGCGCGTAAGTAAATGCAATGAATTCAACTAGGAATTCGAACGCGGCTCTCCGAGTTCTCGTTCTGAGCCGATATCCACTGCGCCACGATCGTGGGATTAATATTTAAAGTGCCCATAAGTATTTATTATGAAATGTCTGTCCACATCGCAACTAGTGCTGACTTTTATCCTACCAACATAATAGTATCCCGCAACACCTAGAATAAAACCAAAATATTAAGCAACATTATTACGTGAATGTTGACTTTAATGATGAATTCATGGTGAAAATGTATGCATTATCGCAAATAAGCAAAATCATAATTTAAGAAAAAATTCGATATAACAGTTATCTCCCTTTAATTTTCTAATTTGATTTTTCGGTAAAGTGAAACGATTTAAATGAAATCTGTTTCCAGGACTTTTTTTTTTTTTAATCATATCACCCCGAGCAAGGCGGTAACGCCACTGAAGCGCAGGGGGCTACGTAAGAGTGAAAAGATTGGAAAAGAGAAAGCCGGAGACCACATCCTAAACAGGGAACAAGTTCACCTGTTCAATAGACGTGGGTGGAGTGTGAACCAGGCGATAGTTTAGTCTATCTACTCCAATTGAGGGGAAAAAAAAAAAAATAAAAAAAAAAAAATAAATAAAAGAGTGAAAAGAGTGGAGAAGAGAAAGCTGGAAACTACATCCTAAGCAGGGAACAAGGGATGAGCTTTTTCACCTGTTCAATAGACGTGGGTGGAGTGTGAACCGGGCAATAGGTTAGCCGATCTACTTTAATTGAGGAATAAATAAATAAATAAATAAATAAAAGAGTGAAAAGAGTGGAGAAGAGAAAGCCGGAAACCACATCCTAAGCAGGGAACAAGGGTATCTGGAAACTATTTTTGAAAGTCAACTCTTAATTTTTACAGTTGAAATGACCAGATGTAACTGTAAGTTCTATGCTGACAGTTTCTTTTATTGCACTTCTTGCTTGTGGAATTTTCTTTCGGCTTCTTGCTTCCCTGGCAAGGTTTCATCATTTTACAGTTGAAATGGCCAGATGTAACTGTAAGTTTTATGCTGACAGTTTCTTTTATCATGTTTCTCTCTTCCAAGCCAACTTTGATCTTGAAACGTTTAAATGCAATGCCTGCCATTATCTTCTCTCTTCTCAATTTCTGTTCTTTTATTGTTCCCTCTCCTTAATGTTTTTCTTTTTCTTATTCTTTCACACTCAGAGGCCACAATTTAAACAACATAAGGTACGCAAATGCTACAGCACTGATAGCAGACATGGAAAGGAAAGCTAAAAAATTTAGCAGTACAAGAGAGGAATATCTACAAGTACTTTATAGCCACAGAACTTGCATGGAAGTTTAATCATTTAAAAATTGATTCATCCAAAAATTAAAAGAGGAAAACTGAAATTTTCACAGGTACTACTTGTATATTTTAATATTAAAACAAAAACAAAAAACATTTAAAACAAAAAAAAATTAATATTAAAACAAAAAAGTAGATCTTAGTTACAGTTTCTGAAAGAGACCACATAATCTAATGTGATCGACATTTAAACAAGGTCAATCTGTTCAAACCCTCTGTTGACTTGTAACTTCATGCTAGCACAACTGTTGATGGCTTCCAGACAATTTTATCTACCCAGTTAAAACAAAGCACAATTGTAAGACAAGTTAACTTATCTGTGACGATAGACAGACAAAAGTCTATATCAAATAAACCTCCTTGACTTTTCTTTTTAAAAATTTTGTAAAATTTACAAATGTTGATTCCAAGCTTCAGAATTATTAGCTGAAACTTGATCTGAAATTTTTACTTTATCATTTTGGATCTTTGCAATGAGTATTCACCACTAAATTAACCACCATCCTTGTCAATGCACTTCTACAAGGAAAATTGCTTCACTGTTTTGGGCCAGAATTTTTTTCTTTACTGAATCCACCCATTTATGAGTCTATCTGTTAGATTGATTTATTGTTTTTTTTTTTAAAGTTTTATTAACCATTTGCATTTTGTTTAAAGCTAGAAAATATTTTTTAGATTGCAACATTTTTTTTAAAAATCATGATGGTTTATAAATACAAGTCTTATTATTTAACCCATAGCTAGGAAAGAAAAGATCGATTCGTAACTTATTTGATAAATAAATAAGAAATTATGATGAGGATATGATGTAAAAAATCAATTCCTTATTAAAACCAATATATAAACTGATCCCTCACTTTGTGGCCACGGTAGTTTTTATATATTTATATTCCAAAGAATGTAAATAAATCTAAAAGCCATATTTGTGTAGCTAATCAATATTTAATTGATTGATTCGTTTTCTACTGATTCGTTTTCTACTGATTATCAGCCCTTTACTGGTTATTTAAAGCCAGAAAACATGTTTGAATTGTAATAGTTTTTCTGGAGATAATAATAATTTAGGTGATAAAGCGTATTCATATCTTTCCCAAGGATATTTGTGCGTAAGTAAATATATAATGAACCCATATAGAAATGGAACTCGACTCCTCGAGGAACAATTCCAAACTTTTATCCATTATTTTTAATTCAAAACTTACAACGCCTAGTATTCCCAAACAGTCAGTCATTGACCAGGCTCGACGTTGCTTAATTTCGATGAAAGTACAGTAAGGTGATGTGACCGCAAGCTATACGTGTACCATTTGATCGGGTATTGAATATTGCTGCCAAATATGATCTGGTACTGCTGCTATATATCTCGGGATTCATAGTCATCATATACGGCAGCGATATTCGAAGCATGGAGAAATGGCAAACTTATAAATATGTAAGATAAATTCCAGTGGTAAAAATTATCTTGCACGACACAATGAACCACTTTTCTTTGCAGCAGAAATACTAATTGATTCAATATAATCTTTCCATTTCATGTCATCGGAAAACGTTATACCGAAAAAAAAAAAATAGATTTTCAAGGTAATCAGGAGAGTGAGAAACATTTTCTTATTTATCATTTAATTTCTCCGAATGAATGTGCAAGATTAATATTTAGTGATTTTTATATGATGACTGTGTCATAATATTCCATTTTTGAAAACATTCAACATACGAAGTTTAACAATACAATAGAACAAAGAAAAAATATATTTTATTATTCGGCTAACAATATCAGGGGAAACAACTACAAATATAGTTTGTACGAGTTATTTCCCTTGTTTATAAGTCGACACTGGCAAAACCGTACTTAAATCCGTTGCTTAAATCCTTTTGTGTGACGTCACGGAAAAACTAGAAGTAAATGAAGGGTCCTGGAATACAGTGCGGTCTTGACACTGGTTTAAATCAGGGGTCGGCAACTCCCCTATTCCGGGACACATCCTGCTTGCGAATGTTTTTCCCCTGAATTATCATCATCAGAAGGTTTTTCATCATCATCAGAAGGTTGGTTGACATTTGGAATGTGTGGATTAGTGTAGAACGGGTTTTCAAACTGTGGCCCGCGGACCACAGGGGGTCCGCAAGGATAAAATAGGGGGTCCGTGGATTAACTCATCACGTGAAATGCAAAGTATAAATTTTCAATGTCTGGACATTTATTTTTACTTATTAATGTTAACAAACGAAAATTTAAATTTATCAATTTAAAGTAAGTTTTAAAACCATTTTTTACTACGTTAATGCAAAACTATAAGCTACTTTTAGTAAAAATTTATATATAAATTTCATAAGAGTTTATAGTGGGTCCCTAGACTAAAACTTGAAATATAAAGGGGTCCGTAAGTAAAAAAAAAGAGGTCCGTAAGACAAAAAGTTTGAAAACCCCTGGTGTAGAAGAGTGGAAGAATAAAATATAAAAGATATATTTTTGTATGTTAAAATTAGTAATTTATTAAAAGGAGGAATAACAAGAATTCGTAGAAAGTAATGTTCACTGAGAAAGTTAAGGTATCAAGAGTTCGTACAAAAATGTTCTAGTAGTAGTTGCTGAGAGAGAGAGAGAGAGAGAGAGAGAGAGAGAGCGGGAGAGGGGTGGGGGGACAATGCCCTTCTGATTGTGGCTGGTTATAGACCATCCTTAAATATTGAATCCAGTTACGCGGGGTGGCTCCCAGAATGATTTTTATCTTTACCTGTGGAAAAAACGCTTCTCTGACGTACTACGAATTTTGCGATTTGATGACCAATCAGGATACAGAGTTCCGCTACAGTATGACTTGTATGACTAAAATCATTAGTAACTCCAAAACTGAGTGCATGGCCATCAGCAAAAGATACAACCCAAAATGCCAAATACAGGTGGGGGATAACAGAATCAAACAAGTCCAAGAATTTAAGTACCTAGGAAGTGTTCTAACAGGAGATGGAAAGTGCGACACGGAGATCCGAAGGCGAATTGGCATGGCAAAGGACGCGTTCCAGAAGATGAGCAAAATACTAACACACAGGAAGATCTCAATAGAAACGAAGAAAAGAGTGCTAGACTGCTACGTGATGTCAGTTCTTCAGTACGGCTGTGAATGCTGGACAATATCATCGAAAATGAGGAAAAAACTGGAAGCGGCCGAAATGTGGTTCTACAGAAGGATGCTACGGATATCGTGGACTGAGCATACAAGCAACGACGAAGTGTTAGAAAGAATGGCAACAAAAAGGAAATTGATGCTGAGCATCAGAAAGAGACAACTGAAGTTCCTGGGACATGCAATGAGGAAGGAGAGCCTGGAGAACCTGATACTGACTGGTCAGATAGAAGGAAGGAGAGACAGGAAGGTAGCGGATAACATATCTGCAGAGTCTGATCAGGTGGATGACGGAACGGGGGTTGCCAGGAGCAACAGGAGCAAACATACTAAGAGCCACAAGGGATAGGGAGACGTGGAGATCCATGATCGCCTACGTCCTGAAGGGACAGGGCACATAGAAGAAGAAGAACTTTAAATCACCAGACAAAGCGGATAATAAACGAAAAAATAAAAATAAATTCCACTACACCTGGCGTCCTTCGACTTTGCCGAAGAAATGAGATGAAATTAGCAATGATGATGAATTGAGTAACTTCATATTTTCCAGCGTCGCCCAAATATAAAATGTCTGAGGCAAAATAAAACGCGTAATTTCAAAGGACGTCTTTTTTAATGCAATTCAATCACATGGTCGCTACAAGAAAGAAAAACATAAACATAATCTTCTTTTCTTGATACAATTTTCTATTATTTTTCTTTTTTTATAATTGTCTCACTCCAAATAAGGCAGAACTGACACTGGTGCGCACGGGGTTACATAATAGAAGAGTAAATAGAGGGAGGAGAACAGAATCTTTGGACGTTGGCACGAATGACTAAAAAGCAATAGTTGTTTCCAGTTAAAGCGAAACTGTAGACTGAAAGAAAAATGAATGGATGTAAGTCAAATTTTGATTTCCTGGTATCGATATCAAATAAGTTTTTTTCGTCATAAACTGACTTTTGAAGGTTACATAAGTCATCTGAGTAAATGGTAACATGGTTGAGACTAAGAACTACAATGATACCTACTTAGAGCCAAACTCGAAGCAAAAACTAAAATAAAAGTGCTGAAAAAATACAGGCAGATAAACAGACACACACGCAAACATCTTGTCTTTTATATATATATTATCGATTTTCTGCACTATTGTAAGCACTGCAACCTTGAAACTTCTGAATATCGTTTCTTATGTCTTCTATAACCCAAATTCTCGATTATCGATTTTCGATATTTATCGGGGGTACCTTGACACAAAACCTAGCTAAGAACACTCGCAGACTCTTATATTACAGCTGTGTAAATTTTCAAGAAAATCGGTTCAGTCGTTTCGTAGTCTATAGGTAACGGACACACACACACACACATACACACATACACATACGCACACACACAGACAAAGTTCCATTTATAAATAAGTTTAGATCATCAGAAGGTTGGAGATTGAAATGTGTGGATTTGTGGAAAGAATAAATGTATACCTTTTGCATGTTAAAAAAGAAATTTATTACAAGAAAGGAATAACATAAATTGATAGAAGTTAATGTTCAGTGAAAAACAAGTAATGAATTAGGGGTATCAAGAGTTCATCCTTGCAAGAATGAGTTTATGTGTACGTAGGCAGGAACGTATGTGTGTATGTATGCGTGAGCGTTATCTTTGAGTAAGAGTGTCTTTGAAGTTATCGCTCAGGGTGAAAAGGGAGGAGGTGCGAGGTAAACGATGATGAAGAAGGAGGTGAAAGATGAGAGACGAAAGAGAAAGATAGATACAATAATAATAACCATCGGTTGACGTTTGTCAAGGATACGTATTAATTGCTCGTCATCTTAACTCTCTGACGACGGTCAAACTTTGACTGTCTTTTATTTCGTTTGGGAATTCACTCCCGGGCATGATTCTGGCTTTTCTATTGTACGACAAGCATTTCGCATCAAGGTGTGAAATTTCGCGAGTTTCGTGTGTGCGTAGCAAACTTTGTAAATTCGAGAAAATTCGTTTATTTCTAACAAAATCAATGAGTCACTGCTTAACATTTAAATTTTTATATATGGAATTTATTTTGTTCACTACAAATTAACATTAATAAGGCAAATTAACATTAATAAGGCAAAAAGTTCACAAGCTAAGAATTTGTGGTTGACACACAAGAGCAAATTCGAATAAGCGAACGAAAAATCTAATGTGTGTGCTTCCGCTTCTAAATTAGCAAGTCGAAAGTGTTTTGTAATCATTGCCAACAACAATTGGAATCAACCTTTTTTTATTGTTTTTTAATTTATTTTTACAGTCATATGTTTGTTTGGGAAAAGAGCATTTTTTGAACAGAGGAGATTCTGGAAGATCCAAGTAAGTTAAAGTTCTGGTAAGTATCAAAATATGCTTGAGAAAATAAAACAAATCAAATTATCCCATAAAGTCGACAACAACTTTTATAAGCCAACATTGTCTTATCGATGGGTTCCCTACTTAGTAATGTCATAGCTTTCTCTTTTTAGAGTATCTGATTCGGGAAAGACATTAGAATAATCAAGAATCTATACAGGCAGCGGCGGATGTGCGTCGTGGTGCAGTGGATATCGGCTCGGAACGAGAAATCGGGAAGCCGAGTTCGAATACCAGTCGTATTCTTTGCATTCACTTACGCGCAAATACCCCTGGGAAATGCATTAATCCGTCTCTTCCCTCCAGTTATGGGTTAAATAATAGGACAGATTGGGTTCTGTAGCCTTGGTCGGCAATCAGTCTACAGCAGAAAGCAATGGTAACCTACTGCGGGATAATCTTCTGCCCAGTCAGTCATGTCTCTTTAGAGACATGATCGCCCAAGCTTGTATCACGTATGGCACTTAACTGACTGATACTGGCAACAAACCGCTTGCATATGGACAGGAAATGAGTTCAGCAGATATACAGAAGTAGAAAGGAGTATACGACAAGGATGTATCTTCTCACCAGATCTATTCAACCTACACAGCAAGACAATTCTGAGGGAACCAGAGATCTTGAAAGGATTCGTCTTTAGCAGCCACAATCTTAACAATATAAGATACGCAGATGACACGGTGCTGATAGCAGACAAGGAAAGGAAACTACACGATCGGCTACAGAGGGTACATGAAGAAAGCAAAAAGAAATGACTAAACATAAAATTACACGAAAACTAAATGCATGGTAACAAGCAAAATGAGGAGCCCAAAATGCCAATTTTTCTGAGACATGTAGTGAGGAATGAGAGCTTGGAGAATCTTATACTCACCGAACAGATAGAGGGAAAGAAAGATAAGGAAAAGCAACACATGACATACTTGATGGGTTTGAGCAAATGGATGCAGAGCAGTATTTGGAAGGGGTCACAAGAGAAAGACGCTACAAGGAAGATTACAAAAAAATAAAAACAAGAATGACCTCATGGCTGTGGATCGCCTACGTCTTGAAGGGACACGGCGCATGGAAGAAGAAGGACACCATGCGCACCACTGTCCTCGCTTGGGGTTAAATGATTATAAAAACAAAATAAATATTTGTGAAACGCACAAATTTTAAAGAATTTATTCAATGCATTAGCTACACGTAGAAATGATGTCGACCACAATTTCGGTCTAAAAAAGCATACCATAATACGAGATGAAATTAACTTAATTATATGAAACGTTCTTGAAAGTGTAGTAATTGAAACTTGCGAGAACAATTACTTACGCTCCGGATTTTTTTTTTTTTACTATTGGCTTTCTTAAAACAAATATTTATTTCTCAAGTTAACATATTTATGCATGATCATACTCATTTTAGTAAAGTAAGAGAAGGTGTATGGGTAGTTATTTGAAGGCTATCACAATGCGTTTAATAAAATAAAGAAAGGCAATGAAGGTGTTGGGTATTACCTATTAATATTTCGAGAACATAGTTTTATCTTCAGAATGTTAGGAGAGCTCGTGATCTGTGCGTTTCATCGAATGGTCATCTTTCGCTGCTACTGCTGCCGTTAATTGTAGTGTTAGTGCGAGAGAGTGTGTGTGTGTGTGTGTGTGTGTGTGTGTGTGTGTGTGTGTGCATGTGTGTGTGCATGTTAATTAAGAGAAAATGTTTTACTTAAGGACTTTACAAATAAATAGAATAAAAAACAAACATGCATAAAAATGATTAAATACATAATAATTGTTGTTTTCAATTTCTTTGTTTCTTTCTCGTAAATATAATGTTGAAGGAAGCATATCGAGGGCAAGTGAAATTTTCCAGGTCATTTTTCTTCGTGGCTCTTTATCTATCACCGGCCTGACGAGTTTATGTGAGCGGATGGTGGACTGGAGGAAGGTTTTGGTAAATGGGATAAAAGTTGCTAAGAGTTAAGTATGTGGAGAGGGATGATCGCCAACGACATAAAAAAAAGACACGGCACCAAAAAGAAGAAGAAAAACGAGAATACTACTACTACTACTACTACTACTACTACTAATAATAATAATAACAACAGATGAAACAACGCTGGCAAGACAAACCTTCTGCATGGCCAATATTCAGGACGTGCCAATAAATCCAATGTTGATAAAGTTAATACTAATTGATGTTTACGTGCATCTGGATTAAAGTCTGAGACTGAAGGCTTTATTCTTGCAGCGCATGACCAAAGTCCTTTCACTAGAGACTTCCAGGCAAATATTATACATAATAATGTGGATCCAAAATGCAGGTTCTGTGATAAACACCAAGAAACAATAGACCATCTAATCTCAGGATGTTCTGTACTTGCCCCAAATGAATATAAAAATCATCACGATAGAGTGGAGCAATATTTACATTGGACAATGTGCAAACACTATGGAAAATCTGTAAACAAACACTGGTATGAACCTCACCCAGTACCGGTTACAGAAATAGAAGATGTCACCTTTCTATGCGATTACACCATCTACACAAACAGAAAAATTGAAGCAAATAGGCCGGACATTATTGTTAAAAAACAGAAAGAAAAAACTTGTCTATTAATTGATATGGCTTGTCCAGCGGATTGTAACATAGCAACCAAGGAATTCGAAAAACTGTCAAAATATAAAGACCTGGAAATTGAAATAGAAAAAATGTGAAAATTGAAAACAATAATCGTGCCAGTCATATTAGGTGCACTTGGAATGATAAAAAAAGGAACAAAACAAAACAATGCTGGACAATATCATCGAAAATGAGGAAAATGAGCAGCGGAAATGTGGTTCTACAGAAGGATGCCGCGGATATCGTGGACTGAGCATGCAAGCAATTATGAGGTGTTGGAAAGAATGGCAACAAAAAGGAAATTAATACTGAGCATCAGGAAGAGACAACTGAAGTTCCTGGGACACGCAATAAGGAAGGAGAGTTTGGAGAACCTGATACTGATTGGCCAGATAGAAGGAAAGAGAGACAGAGGAAGGCAGCGGATAACATATTTGCAGGGCCTGATCAGGTGAATGACGGAACGGGGGTTGCCAGGAGTAACAGGACCAAACATACTAAGAGCCACAAGGGATAGGGAGACGTGGAGAACCATCATCGCCTACGTCCTGAAGGGACAGGGCACATAGAAGAAGAAGAAAAGTACTGCGCTTAAATTCATAAAATTTACGTACCATAGAGAAGAGCTCATCAGAAAAATTACCATGAAAATATTTACAGAAAAGGAAAAAGGTGGCAACTGTAAAGAGGTAGAAAAGTGAATGAAGCCGAAATGCCAGGTCAGGACCAGTAATATTGCTGATTATCCTTTGGATTTAAAAAAAATCACTAAGTATATAGCAGAAGACCCGGAATATACGTGGCAATATTCAAAGCATGTAGTAATAGTAGACTTATAAATATGTAAGATATATTCAGGAGAGAAAAAGTGTCTGGCCCGACACAGTGAACCAACTGTTGAAAACTGCTCCTCTAAGGTCTCCCCCTGAGTATAAGATGACATCGATGCTTTCATCCCAGCCAGGAAGTTCCAATTTAAACCTCATTCATCCCCATGATTCTTTCCTGCTTGCTCAGCCGCAATTGCCCACAAGAATCACTTCTTCCGGTTTTACCGGAGAGTTGTATTTTACTACAATAGGTGCCTGTCTGTCTTCCTTCGTAATGAATGCAAGCGGTTCCTAAATGATGGCAATCTGTTGTCTGTTGATAGAATGAAGCAGCGTATAGCATCCCGCAAATTTAGCTCCAACGTCCACTGGAGGCTCTGAAAATGTGTGTTAATCAGCAAACCCTGATTCCTCACAGCCACAACGGACAAGGCTGAGTGCTTCGCTCGCAAATTCTCTTCAACTTGACTTGTCTGGAGTACCCGCACCTGACGTATATATAAGCCTCTCTCTGTTCTTTAACATGATTTCTAAGCTTGACTCCCATAAAGTAAGTGGAGGTGACGGAATTTCAATCATCGTCCTAAAGAAATGTGTCCCTGAACTTTTTCCTGTCTTCTCTAAACTCTACAACTTTTTGCTTTTTACTCATTGAAGGTCCTCCTCTGTAGTTTCTGTCTTTAAAAACTGGAGTGTCCTCTGACCTCTCTAATTATTGCTCTTACCGATTTTGGTAAAGTGTTCGATGCTATTATCAAAGCTAAAGTGATTCATTATTTCACATCTCGCAACCTCTTCTCTGACAAGCAGTATGGCTTCCGCTTCGCCAAGTCTGCCGCTGACGTACTAACGACCATCACTGAATATATGTAGTCAGTTAAATGCCATACATGCTTTGGGCGATCAATTCTCGAAAGAGACATGGCTGACTGGGCAGAAGATTATCTCGCAGTAGGTTGCCATTACATTCTGCGGTAGACTGGTTGCCGACCAAGGCTGTAGAACCCAATCTGTTTCATTATGTAACCCATAACTGGAGGGAAGAGACGGATTAATACCCTTCCCAAAGGTATTTGTGCGCAAGTGAATGCAAAGAATTCAACTGGAATTTGAACTCGGCTCCCCGATTTGTTGTTCCGAGTCGATATCCACTGCACCACAACGCACATCCATTTATATAGTAGTCTTGATAAAAACGGCGAAGCTCTAGCTGTTACACTGATATCTCTGGGTTCAGCACACTGGCCTTCTGCGTAAGCTACAGGACTATAGTATAATTGGACGTTTGTTTGATTGAATTCAATCGTTCCTATCAATCGCGTAATGAAGGTTGTATTGAATAAGCATACTTCCAGATACTATCATATGAACGCAGGTGTTCCTCAAGGCTCCATAAGATTTTCGTGATCTTCATCAACGATCTTCTTGATGTAATCAGTGCCCAAGTAGGCATCTACGCTGACGATACCACCATTTACTCCTTTCTCAATAAGAAATCGGCAAAGGATGGCAAAGTAAACCTCACTGCTGCTCTTCGAAGGACCTCCAATCTGTGGCGGATTGGGATATGAAATGGCTCGTAAATTTTAATAATTTCAAAACGAAGATACTCTCCTTTAACCACCACAGAGACACTCTCCTGACTTTTCATTAGTAAGGATCACGCTAGACTTCCCGAAAGCAATACACTGCACCTCCTCGGAGTCACTCTCTCAGTCGACCTCAAGTGGAACGACTACATTCAATCAATAACTACATCTACTGCTAGGAAGGAAGGGTCTCCAGTCAGGCCAGCATGATTTTCTCGTCAGAATCCATCTTGTATTGAATATTGTTGTCATATATAATCAGGTGCTCCTCCTATTCATCTCGAGGTTCTCAACAAAGTCCAAAGGAGGATCTGCAATATAATCGATCAAAATTTAGCGGCTTGACTTCTTGACTGTCTCTTCTACAAATATTTTCACTGCTTCTGCTCTGGCGAGCCTATCTCTGACTACACGAAATTACTCATGCTACTAGATTGGCAAGTAGGTCCCACAAATTTTACCGTCAAACAGTCAAATGTATCGGCCACTTTTACTTGTGCGATATCTTTTCTCGCACTTTTCGCCTGTGGCACTCCCTTCTGTATACTTACTTCCCTGATAGCTACAATCTCCAAATGCTTAAGGGGAACGTCAATTGCAATCTTTTATTTCTTTGATTTCTATCCTTTCTCCGACACCACTGTACCTTGTCCTTGCACCAGTGGCGAAACAATTATATATATATATATATATATATATATATATATATATATAAAATACAACATAAAAAACAACTAAATGACTAAATCTTACGATAACCTCAATAATTTTCTCCCATCATGCAACATTATAAGCCGTCTCAACTTCTGATTCAAAACTTAGGATAGACTACGTGTACGGTACACTGTGAATTCACCCTTCAATGACGCAGGCTTGACGGCTATGTAACAGACTGGAGGGTATCTTCGTAAATCTTCAACTAGAATTCCAGGCCAATATATATATATATATAAATTTGTTTTTTTAATTAAAAATATGTTACGACACGGAAATTTCTGTTTTTAGATTTCTATCTCGTCATCAGGCAATGTCAGAAGATAGCTGTGAAAATGATTTTCACAACTATCAACTAACATTGCCTAATTTTGACAACTCTTTTCTAACATTGCCTGATGACAAGATCTTGAAACATAGAAATTTCCGTGTCGCAATGTATTTTCAATTAAAAACAATTTTAATTATATGTATATATTATGATCTACAATATTTATTTTATTGAGCACTTAAAAAAAAAGTAAATGCCGGAGAACTCGAAATTGTAAAACTGTTGGTTCTCTTTACCTGCGTTTATATATATATATATATATATATATATATATATATAGAGAGAGAGAGAGAGAGAGGGTGAGAGAGAATAAGAGAGGCCAGTTAAATATTCTACTGCACGCAATGCCATCTTCTTTCGCTACATAATGTCACCATGTCCGGCTGTAACTAGTGGGCCGTCAGTCTTATCACCGAGTTGATTTTATCGTAGCAGTCTCCAATGCTTGTCTAGAAAATCCAATATTTGCGGCTGATCGGTAATGTTCAGCGTAAGATAAACGACAAGTGTCTTTTAGTGCTACCTAGGGACTGACTATGTCCTGATTTAATGACAGGGTTTTTGTTGGTGGGCGAGCAAGTCATACTTGCTACGCTGGCCTTCGGGGCTATTTTCCTTGGAAGGATACTTAAAAAGAAGCTTTTCCGTTTAAACGTCCGTGTTGGCTATTTAGAATGTATCGAAAATTAAAACAAGGAGTGAAGAAAAGATAAAAAGAAGGAACAAGTGACGTGAAGAAGGAAAGAAAGGAAGAAAGAAAGAAGAATATGCCGGAAGTAGAAAGAAAGAAAGTATAAATACTAGCTAAGAAAGAAAGAATGAAAGCAAGAAAGGCAAAAATTCTAGACAGAAAAAAAGAAGTACTGATAATAAAAACAGAAAAAAAAAGAAGAAAAAACTGGGTAAAAAACAAGAATTGAAAGTATAAACTGATAAGAAATAAAGAAGAAAATAATGGATTCGAAAGAAGAAAGAAAGAAAGAACATAGTTTTAGACAAGAAAGAAAGAGCGATACTGGGTAAAATACTGGGTAAAAATGACTGTCAATATATACTGAAAAAAAGAAAGAAAGAAAGAAAGAAAGAAAGAAAGATAGGTAGAATAAAATATTAAATATAAAAGAAAGCAAAAAAACTGCAGATAGGAAAGAAAAACCTTATTAGAAAGAAAGAACGAAAAAAAGAAAGATAGAATAAAATATTACATATAAAAGAAAGAAAAAACTAAAGACAGGAAAGAAAGTACTGATTAGAAAGAAAGAAAGGAAGAAAGAAAGAAGAAAATACTGAATAAGAAAGAAAGAAAGAAAGAAAGAAAGACAGGTAGAATTAAAGATAAAAGAAAGCAAAAAACTGCAGATAGGAAAGAAAGAACTGATTAGAAAGCAAGAAAGAAAGAAGAAAGAAAGAAACAAAGAAAGAAAAAATGAAATACTAGTTAAAACGAAAGATGGTATATACTGATAATACAGAACATACTGGGTAAGAAACTAGAATCCTACTTGAGAAGAAAGAAAGAAAGAAAGAAAGAAAGAAAGAAAGGGAATATTTTTGTATTTTTGGATGAGAAAGAAAAAGAGAAGAAAGGAAGAAAGAAAGAACAAAATATTGAGTAAAAAAGAAAGAAAGTAAAAAAAGAAGTAAGTAACATAAAATGCATGATGAGAAAGAAAAAAAGAAAGGAATTACAAAAAAAGAAGGGCTGGGTAAAAAAGAAAGAGAAATAGAAACACACACAGAGAGAGAGAGAGAGAGAGAGAGAGAGAGAGAGAGAGAGAGAGAGAGAGAGAGAGAGAGTACAGCTAATAAAGAAAGAAAAAACAAAAAGGTACCGAAAAGAAAGAAAGAATAAAAAAATTGCTGATAATAAAGAAAGAAAGAAAACACTGACGAACAGAGAAAGAAAAAAAAAAAAGCAATTTTCGAAAGAGCAACATAGAGTGAACAGAATAAAAGGGAGGAATATATTGTAATTAAAATAAAACAGTTGAGAATGGGGTGTGAATATATAGACTGTCAGCATTTGGAGAGGGGTGTATATGCGTGAGAAATAGAGGTAGAAATAAATAGAGTGAGAAGGTCGAAAAAGATAGTGTAAAAGACAGAGAAGATAAAAGACGGTAAAGATATTCATATAAAGAAAGAAATGTGACGGAAAGAGAGAGAGAGAGAGAGAGAGAGAGAGAGAGAGAGAGAGAGAGAGAGAGAGAGAAAGCGTGGACAAAGGAACGAAACAAAATGAGAGGGCAACGACCCATAGAAAAATCGAGGAAAAAAGAAGAGAAGAAATAGAATGGAAACAGAGAGGAAGAGAGTTGGTAAGAAAGAAAGAAAAACAGAGAGAGATAGAAAAAGAAAGAAAGAGAAAAAGAAACACAGAGAGTTTAGTATATAGTCAGATAGATACATAAATAACGACAGGGATACAGTTGCCTCATTTTCTCCAAATATCCCCCTAAACTGTGCCTCTAAGTTAATAATATTCTATCTTGAGTGGCTCTTGGGCCTAGTACAGTGGATGTATCTCTTGTCACGATCAGATAAATCTCTTGGATTATTGACAGATAACATATTTATGTTCTACATAACTTAGGAAGCGCTAAACATACACCTTTGTAACAACTTTTTTAATTTTCTTTCTTTCACTAGACGGTCATACCATACCCACTGGAGTGACAGGGTGTCGTGGACCGGGTTAAGAGTCCAGCAAGAAAATAATACAACAACAACCAAAATAGTAAATAAAGAATATATATTAACACAGCAAAATACAATACGTAGAACTCTGTTAGTGGAACGAATAAATATGGATTAGGAAGTAATACTATAACTGGGACTCGCAATAGTCGTACGGTAGCAGTCTTGGCTATCACTCTCCGCTGATTTGCTGATCTCTTGCGGATCTCTCACTTTCTGATCTCTTGTGAGGGGAAGTATATGTAGTTGTAGAAAGAGTTCAATGGGTGATGCCACCATGACACAGGGTGTAATCGTATTCGATCTATATTTTTTCCTCAGATTAAGTCGTTTGCAGTCAGTCAGTCAGTTAAGTGCCATACGTGAAACACGCTTTGGGCGATCATGTCTCGAAAGAGACATGACTGACTGGGTAGAAGATTATCTCGCAGTAGGTTGCCATTGCTTTCTGCGGTAGATTGGTTGCCGACCAAGATTATAGAACCCAATCTGTCCTATTATTTAACCAATAACTGTAGGGAAGAGACTGATTAATACCTTTCCCAAGGGTATTTGTGCGTATGTGAATGCAAGGAATTCAACTGGAATTCGAACTCGGCACCCCCGATTTGTCGTTCCGTGTCGATATCTACTGTACCACAACGCACATCCTAGTGTGCAGAAATATGAGTCTATATCCATCCTTGTGCCAATTATTTGTAAAAACTTTTAAAAATTTCCGTTCTTTTAACATACGGCCAGACCGACTGGAATGACAACGTGTAATCGATTTACATATTTTCTTCATTTTTAAGTCATTTTTACAGTGGTCTACAGTAATCTATTTTCCGAGTGCATGATGAAATTTGTTTGGCCTTGAAAAATATTGCCTCATTCGTGAATGCATTAGATTTTTATAATGCCCAGACACTATGCCTAGACTGTAGATAACATGTCATACGACCATTGACTGTGATGGAAACTTCCAAAGAAGCTTACGAAAATTTTAACGCCGTACAAACACACTGGCAAGCATAACAGAGAGATCGCGGATATTGTTGATGTCAGCCTTTCAACTGTCTTTCGTGTCATCAAGGTGAAGAAACAAACTGGATCCATCAGTCCAAAACGTAAAAGAAAATTCGGCCGAAATAGAAAAACAACGCTAAGAGACGACGTACACGTGAAATCTAAATCCGCTGCTAAGAAGGTCGGTTTTTCTGTGTAGGGCCAGAAGATTTTTTCCCGTCTTAAACCATCCTACACATATATAAGTCTACCATCCGTCCGTGCATTAAGTATTGCTACCATATCTGGTCGGGTGCTACTGCTATTCACTTAGGTGTCATTCACAAAATCCAAAGGAGAATCTGTAATGTGATCGATCCCGACTTGGCAGCTCAGACACAGTCACTTTCTCACCGGCTCAACGTGGCTTCCCTGTGTCTCTTCTACAAATACTTTCACAGTTTTTTTCTCCGATGAATTTAGCTCACTGGTGCCCCCTATATATGAATTTACTCGAGCCACAAGATTAGCAACTAGGTCCCATCATTTTAGTGTGAAGCCAGTAAAATGTAAAAGCAACTTCTACTCCAATAGCTTCTTTTCCCGCATTTCCCGCCCGTGGAATTTCCTTCCATTTACTTGCTTCCCCGACAGCTACAATCTCCAAGAATTTAAATATGAAGTCAATAGTCATTTCCTATCTCACTAACCTGCATCCTCTCTCATGCTCCTTTCTCCATCCACTCCACACTCATCAATGTTCTCATCCTTCATTTACCCACTTCTTGACACCACCTATAACCTGTCACTCTTTCTCATAACTTCCCTCCTATGTAACCCCCTGCACACCAGTGGCAGTTAACTGCCTTGCTTGGCACGAGTAAAAAAAACTCTACATATTTGCATAAAGCAATCTATATTTTGAGTTAAAAGTAAAATCCTTCCTCGATATTGGTTAAAAGTATAGCACTTGGATAAATAAAACATACGGACAATTTTTATATAATTTTTATATTGCAAAGAAAAAAAAAAAAAAAAGATCACATGAATAATTATATAAAAATTTCACCACAGCAACTTTTCTATCATTTTTAACGAAACTTGCATAAAGAGGGATTTCTGCCTAAATACATACTTATTTAAAAATATACAATTTATACATTTAGAAAATATTATATAGTTTATTTATATTATACGATAGTATCATAGGCCGGCGTTGCCAGTGCAACTCAGAACATTTTAGATGTAAATGAGAGGAGTAGATGGAAATCATTTATTGAAAGTTGGAAAGGAGAGCTGAGGCTGTTAGTAACCATTTTCAGTTTTAAGAATAAGGCATTGAATGCATGTTTCTATAGTATTCGAACGGAGTATAAACTGTAGTTTTAGTGCTGATCATACTTTTGTCTCCTTCTAAGGGGGGGGGTTCTTTGATCTGGAAATGAATAGAAAATATTTGCAGGAAGTGGAGTTAGTAATAAATAAGATAGAAGTTTACCTGTTTTAATGTAGATAGTCAAACTGAACCCAGTGTAGCAATCTCAGTAACGCATGTATAAGGAGTTTGGCCAGTAGAGTTTTGGTTACAATATTGTACATTCTATTCCTTTCGAAACCACTCCCATACGCCTAACTGGTCTTGGCTCTAACGCACAAAGTATCATCAAAAGGGAGTTTTTTTTTACATATTTTGTTTTTGATTGAATAAACACTTTTGTTTTTTAATATTTCTTTTGATCAAAATTACGGGGAAAAATATTCACATTGTTTTTTTGACCAAATGAATTTTTAAAATGTCGAAATAAAAATTAATTATAAAGGCTCATTTTTTTAATAAAAATTTTTTTAGTCGCGTTTGACACGTGATTTGATTTCTGTGACGTAATTTAGCAACCATCTTAGATCTTAGATGTTTTACAGAGCAAATGTAAACAATCGGCTCCATTGGCCAAAAGTGCGAAAGGGAAAATTGCTTAACTTAAACTCAAAAAGTATGTGTCGACCTGGCTTCTCTGTAGATATGTGTCCCTAGAAAGTTTGAATGGCGTAGCTTAAAAAAGTGTAGGCGTGCATAGGGAACAGTTACACACAGACTCACAGATTGTCTTTTATATATAGAGATAATTTGTTTATATTATTTAAAGAAATTTTGTTAACAAATAGTTACTTTAATTAACCAAATATTAATTCGTGAGATTTAGATTAACATTCTATATAATTACACTGTTATAAAATGTTTGTTTGTAAAATTTTTAGAAAATTAAACTCAGTAAATTTATTTATGGTCATTTAATACGGAATATTACGCGCACATAAAGCATTGCAATATTCAAAATCACGGAATATTGACTTGCCAATAAATATTATGAGGAACGGCTTCTGTGAAAACCGTGGGGGGTTTTTCCTGATTCCTTTTATGACCCTGTTATATTAGACTGTATTCTAGAATTGGGTGCGTTGAGTAAGACGAAATGAGACCTTGCTTTTGTCATACGAACTTTTGCTCGAACGACATGAATTAAAGCATGCTATGTGCGTTGTGGTGCAGTGGATATCGACTCGGAACGACAAATCGGGGAGCCGAGTTCGAATTTCAGTTGAATTCTTTGCATTCACTTACGCGCAAATACCCTTCGGAAAGGTATTAATCCGTCTCTTCCCTCCAGTTATGGGTTAAATAATAGGACAGATTGGGTTCTATAGTCTTGTTCGGCAACCAGTCTACCGCAGAAAACAATGGAAACCTATTGCGGGATAATCTTCTGCCCAGTCAGTCATGTCTCTTTCGAGACATGATCGCCCAAGCGTGTATCACGTATGGCACTTAACTGACTGACTAGATTGGATGTGCGTTGTAGTGCAGTGGATATCGATTCGGAACGAAAATCGGGGAGCCGTGTTCGAATTCCAGTTGAATTCATGGCATTCACTTACGCGCAAGTACCCTTGGGAAAGGTATTAATCCGTTTTTTTCCTCCAGTTATGGGTTACATAATAGAACTGATTGGGTTCTATAGCCTTGGTTGGCAACCAGTCTACCGTAGAAAGCAATGGCAACCTACTGCGGGATAATCTTCTGCCGAGTCAGTCTTTCGAGACATGATCGCTCAAGCGTGTATCACGCATGGCATTTAACTGACTGACTAAATTGGCATCTAGGTCCCACTCGTTTGCTGTTGAAACAGCAAAATGCAACCGCCGCTTCTGTTCTACAGTTTTTTTTTTCTCGTACTTTCCGCCTGTGGGGCTCCCTTTTGTTTACTCGCTTCCTTGATAAATATAATCTTAAAAAATTTAAATGTAAAATTAATCGCCATCGATCTTCTTGAATAACGTTCGTATTTTCTCATTATCTAAATCCCCATATACTCGGTCTTTTCTCTCATTTTCACTCCTTCTAACCCCCTGCGTACTAGTGACATTTTCGGCTTGCTTGAGATTAGGTATTCATCCGCTTGTTCAATTGAACTCTATGATTTATTAGCCATAAAAAACAATGGCTAAAACCTCCACCCTGGCACTTCTCTAATTGGGAGACACCTCAGACTCTGGCAAATGTCTATAGTCTCTTCCTAAAGTACAGGTAATGCTTGAGAAGATGGCCTCTTGTAGTTCGCACATTGCTGTAAAGTTGCCTCTCACTGTCTTTT
The DNA here is from genome assembly GCA_037127315.1 of Ascarosepion bandense. NCBI lineage: Eukaryota > Metazoa > Mollusca > Cephalopoda > Sepiida > Sepiidae > Ascarosepion > Ascarosepion bandense. Next base: position 1,002,762 of record JBBBDQ010001657.1, on the reverse strand, counting down.
CTGTATATAGTTTCATAGTAATTATTCGGATGAGCACTTCGCTACAATACCGAGACTTTATGAATTTAAGAGCAGTACTAGATTGGCCTTGAGGTCTCACCAATTTACAGTTGAGTTGGCTTGATGTAACCGTAAGTTCTATGCTAACAGTTTCTTCTGTTACATTTCTCGCTAGTGGAACTCTTTTTCGTCAACCTGCGTTCCAGCCAACTTGAATCTTCAGAAATTTAATGCCAATTTTAATCGCTATCTACTGTCCTCCTGATTCCTTTTCTTGTTCATAATTACTCTCGTTTTTTATAATGTTTCTGATCCATCCACATTCAGTAACTGCTTGTGTGAATTTAACTGTCTTGCACCGAAGGAAGTCAATAAAAATACGCAATCGCATTGCTTTCTATGTAATTAAAACCAAGGGAATTAACTCTTTAAAATAAATAAAGGAGTACTCTCCCCTGAATCTTATGACGGCGATTTAAACAGAGTTTTCTTCTCGTTTTAGGATGTGGCCGATCATGGCTCTCTACCACTTCCCATCCAGTGTAGCTTTTACTCTTGGCTAAGCCTCCCAGTCCCCGTTCAGTCACAAACTCGTAAATTTTGTAATTAGGTTCCTCCATGAAAGTCTCAGTATCATTCTGTAGAACCACATTCACTCCATCTATGGGGAGATTGTACAGCATTCACTGTCATACATGAAGATAGAAATCATATAGTAATCCAGGATAGTATTCAATGCATGGACGAATGGTAGATTTGTTTATGTGAAAAAATGAAAGATGAATTCTAATGAGAAAAACTTCCTGGCCTAACTCAATAATCCAACCAATGTTTCTGAAATTAGTGTTGGAATGTCTCAACAATTTGTAGAAGTGTTGCTGATAGGGTTCAGCGTTCCATTTCGCAAGCAGGGGCACATTTTGCGCATGTTAAATAATTTTTCAGTCTTAACAAATCATTTTGTCGTTATGTGAAAAGACTTATACATTTTAAAAAAACTCACTGTAATTTACTTTCGTTCAATAAAATTTAATAAATTAAAGTCTGTTACACACGTTACACAGTACACGCGCGTGCATACGCACGCACGCAGGGTTGCTAAAAAAGAAAGCAGATTCCGAAAATATTATAAAAACAGATGCTGAGAGGCAGTAACGCATTCAGTACATTACTAAGTTTATTATTTTTAGGTTTTATCAGTCAGTTAAGGGCCATACATTATACACTCTTTTGATCAATGACTGATTGAGCAGAAAATTTTCCCGCAATAGGTTGCAATTATTTTTACAGTAGACTGGTTGCCAACCAAGGCTATAGGACCCTACTTGTCCTGCTATTTAACCCATAGATGGATGGAGAAAAAACGCATTTATCACTTTTCCAAGAATATTTGTGCGTAAGTGAATGCAAAGAATTCAAATAGAATTCGAACTCGGCTCTCTCAATTCTCTTTATGAGTCGACAATCATTGCACCACAGCGTACATCCTTTTAAGCTTCCACTTTGCAAACTGCAGTACACAAAACGAATTTTCTTGTGGTGTGGCTATTTTGAGGATTGACACAAATTATAACAATTTAAATTCATACAAATTCTGAAGAAAAAACTAAAAGAAGCCTTTTTTATTTAATAACTTTATAGTTTTACTTCTGTTTATTTGTTACATTCTAGAAAAATTCTAATTCTTTTTATAACCACTTATATATATAGATATATATATATATATATTATAACCACTTATATATATATATATATATATATATATATATATATATATATATATATATATATATATATATATATATATATATATATATATATATATATATATATATATATATATACCTTATATATATATATATATATATATATATATATATATATATATATATAGTGTCCCTCCAAAATGGACATAATTTAAAAGGTTAATGCTTGAATAATTACCTATCTCAGGTAAATGAAATTAAATAGGCTTTATGCGGAACAATAAAATATTTATTTATCTAGATTTGAACAATATATTCAAAAGGGTATAGATTTTATAACCGATTTCACAAAGATCCACAAATGCTCAATATGTGCACCGACTGTGACTCGACTCATATAAAGTCGCTAGTCCAACTTCTGCTGAACTCGTCGTAGCATGTCTTGCGTAACATTCTTCGATAATTTTCTGCCTCATTTCCTCTAAGCTTGTCAGAAGAGCTTAGAATATCGACCTGTCTTTTCACGTAGCCCCACAGATAAAATCAAGATGTATCAAGTCAGGTGAACGTGGTGGTCATTTCAACAGTACATTGTCATTATCAGTGGCACGCCCGATCCATCTTCCTGGGAGATTCTCATTGAGATAAATCCACATTGTCAACTTAGATTTTAGAATTAAAAAAAAGGGAAATCATTTCAGCGAGAATTGTTTTTATAATAATATGTATGTATATATATATATATATATATATATATATATATATATAGTGTCCAAAAATCAGATTTTAGTATAAAAACAATTCTCGCTGAAATGATAAATATATATATATACGAAACGGGGTTCATGGTCATATCCAAACTGCCGCCACGTGCCCAGTATATATATATATATATATATATATATATATATATGCAGGTTTCATTGAATAATATAGACAAGTTCTGTCTATTAATTTTGTGTAGGATCCGTTCATACCGTCTGATATACTTGATGGTGATATCGTTGAAAGACAACAAAAAATCACATTAATTGTTGATTTTTTATCGGGTCTAAGCTTTCGGCTCACATAAGCCATTATAAAAGAGTAAATATTAACACACAGTAAACATAGAACATTTAAGCTATTAACAATAAAGAGAATTAAATTGAAAATATAAGTCCATCCCTACCGTGGCGGATGGCCGAAGACAGTGACAAAATAGTGGCGTTGTGGTCCATGATCTGATTTACAGGCATTTGAACTTTATTCGTATTTGCGATAGAAATAATTTGTAAACGGATTAGAAAGAAGTAAACCTGCATTTTTTAATGTTTGATTGAAATTTTATTTAGGTTTCCTCATGTACTCCATCATTAGCAATACAAAGGGTAATACGATTTTGCAGTTCACGGAAAACATCTGCCAACTGATTTACAGTCATGCCTGAAATCACATTCGTGATTTTAGCTTTCAAATCTTCTAATGAACTAGGTTTGGTTGCATACACAATTGTTTACACATGAAAAAATCTAATAGAGTCAAATCTGGCGAACGTGGAGGCCGATAAAATGGTCCACCCCTTCTGATACATCTGTTAGGAAATTCCTGATTTAGAAACTGTCTAACATGCAGAGAAAAGTGACAAGGAGCTCCATCCTGCTAAAAAAACTGTATTACTTTTCAAGTTTAATTGTTCAAGCTCATTTTTTACAAATTATTTCTATCACAAATACAAATAAAGTTATAAATGTTTTAAAGTGCACACGGACTTTATGGACATCATATATATATATTGACGTGCTGGGTTTTCATATATATATATATATATATGAAAACCCAACACGTCAATATCATCTAAATATGTTATAAACTATAATAAGAATTATAGTTTCTAACCATTTTAGATCAGCTTTTGTTTTCCTTTATGTATATCATATTGCTCCATTGAGCTCCCTATATGGATCTATCTCGGCGTAGTGTAATGATTAGCAAGCTTGACTCACTAGAGCCAGTTACAACTGAGTAGTGAGTTCGATCCTCACTGGGTGTTCCATAGTTTCGGCCTTGTGCCTCATCTAAGCTGTGTTTAGAAAATCACCTATATAGATCTATCTCTTTAATATTTTATATGAAATAGATCTATTTGGATTATCTTCTCCGTTTACGTATTTGGCATCTCTCTCTTTCTCTCTCTCTTTATATATATGTCAGATTAAATAAATTGCAAAAATTTGGTGTGATCATCAAGTAACTGTTCTATTTTTGACTTGTAGTCAGACTTGTTTAAAACTACAAAGTTGTAGCGCTTTATAAAAAAACAAAACAAATATATATGTTGGATTTACGACAACTACATTAAACGGACGTCTTGCATTACACATATCTGACTGTTCGTTCATTTCTAGACATCTACAACAACAGTCCTGTCGACATTCACAATATAAAAATAATGATCGATAACACAACTATCCAACACTAAGGAAACAAAAACAAACTACAGATCCTCAAGCCAATATTCTTTAAAAAACTTAATCCGTCAATTCATAGAATCAGCTATGAATACTGTAGTAATGTTCTATAGAAAAGTCTTTTCATGCTTTAACACGAGTTTGATCATGACAACATAAAACATTCCTTTTTGGATAATTTTCACGTTCTAATGAACGCTAAGCAATTTGTCAACTGTTATATTTGAAGCAAGAAGAAAATTTACGGCAATTTTTCGCAACACAGTTTTGCGTTTATTTTTTGTTACCACAACTCACACCCCGAAAATGACCTTAGAAGGAGATTGAAAGCACTTGAGAACATCAAGAAATGAGTAATAAATCATCTGTCAACGTTACTGCTCATTTCTTACATCTTTTGATTGTAGTACGCGAAAGATTATCCGAGGGTATGAACGGGTTTTAATAAAAATAAGCAAAAGCAATGTTTGCAATTTATTTAATCTGAAATGTCTAAAAGAAAATTTTGTGCCTAAATACACAATATATATACTGTGATTGAAAAGTAACTCCCTATTTTATGATAGACTATTTCATGTCAAAATTATAGTTAGAGAGGAGAGTCCCTCAAACTTAGAATAGGGAGTTACTTTTTTATCGCCCGGTATACATCTTATTGGTTAGTTCGATCCATGCCGGTTGTCTCCGATACATCCGATTTAAGATTAAATAACCTGACGAGCATCGATATCAAGCAAAGTAAAGCCCCTTACAAAACTCACCATCTACACAAATACTGTGTTTACATACCTGCTGATGGTTCCATTGCCTGTGGTTAGAGATTAGTTAGTCAGTTAAGTGCCATAAATGATACACGCTTTGGGTGATCATGTCTCAAAAGTGACATGAATGAGTGCGCAGAAGATTATCCCGCATTAGGTTGCCATTGCTTTTTTCGGTAGACTGGTTGCCAGCCAAGGCTATAGAACTCTGTCCTATTATTTAACTCGTAAGTGGAGGGTAGAGACGGATTAATACCTTTCTCAAGTGTATTTGTACGTACGTGAATGCAAGGAATTCAACTAGAATTCGAACTCGGCTCTCCCGATTCGTCGTTCCGAGTCGATATCCACTACGCCACAACGCACATCCTGGTTAGAGATCAGTTCGAGTAAAAAGCAAATTTCTGAATGTTAATATTTAAAGTCATTCTTTCAGCAAGCATTTACTTGTAATCTTCTTCGCCTTCTTAACATGCCTTCTCATGTTACTCCTACCAAACTTCCCGTACTGCTATCCATTTGCTAAAGCTCATCAAGTATGCCTTGCTTTCCCCTGTTTTTCTTTCCCTCAATCTGGCCAATGAGTATCACTGTCTTCAAGCATTTCTTCTTTATTACATGTCCCTGGAACTTCAAGTTAAGCTTTAGTTTATGGGATACACATTTTTTTTCTATTAAAATAAGCAATAAGAAAATACATAAAAACATTATAGAAATTTTGGATCAAAACGGCATTAGAATTTAAATTACATTTTTATATTTCTCAACCAATCAGCTAAAAACATAGAATAAGAACATTCTAGAAAAATAGGATCGGAAGTCAATTAACAAAAAATATTTAGGCCCCAAAACAAAATAGTAAAATACAGATCTGATTGGTCAATAAATGTCTTCACACCTAAATGTTAGGAAGATTCTTTGATCCCCTATTATGGTATATAAATAACACACAGTTAGGAAGTGCGAAGTCAGTCACCAAGCTAGCCATTAAGTCAGCATGTAACCGATACTTTGTCCGGCCAAGTCATTCTTCCACACCAAAGTTCATGACCTAGCTACAGATGGCCGTGAAAGGAAAAACCTGACAAACTTTCTTTCATCAACGCGACATGCTGTCGCCACCCGAGATGAACTTAATGTAAGTAAGAACGACTTATTTACGGACTCTGTTAATATAAACTTACACACACCTTTAAACAAATTTAACTTCTTGCCAAACTTTATTTTCCAAAAGGCAATTTTTCACATCATGTATTTTATTTGCTTCCACATGCTAATTTTATTTTATACATATTAAAGTGTTTGTTGTTTAATGTTCGTTGTGACTTATTCCATTTCTTTTGCGCGATTGTAAAACATTGTGTTGTATTTGTGGGGGAACTAATCTCGAGAGCAATACCCGTAAAATACGGAAGCACATCAACCAAGCACTTGCCAAATCCCCTACAAGTTTCCTTTTCTTTTCCATACTCTCGAAAACCTCATTGTTGCTCACATATTCGGTCCATGGTATTCTCAGCATCTTTCTGTAGAACCACATTTTGGTTGCTTCAAGTTTTCCCTTCATAAATCTACCTTGACAGAAAATGACAAGCGAGACAGGTCAATATTTGCATGATGTCCCACATCTTCACACATGCAAATAAAGAAAGACAGCAAGAGTTCAAGAAACAGTGTGATTGATCGATCGATCGAGACTTTTCAAGCAGATTGCAGGAGCGAGTCGTCAAGATTTAGCAGTTAAACCGGCTGAGGATTTGCCAATTTTCTTTTGACAGAGAAGGAATGAAAAAAAAAATCGACTGTTTTATTTCGATTTCTTAATTTTTTTAATGGTATGTTCTGTTGGGAGCTGTGAGATTTAACTCGGTACTTTTTCAGAACTTTTCTTCAGTCTTTCATTCATACTTTTCCTATTTTCGTTAATTCTATTCTTCTTTCTTGTCGCCTGCAGTTTTTTCTTCTTCTTAAAAAAACCCCCAAAAAACAAAAACAAAAAAACCTGTTGCATTTTATTTCTCTAAAAAAACCCACGTCAACTTGCCTCTTTCACCTACAAAATAATATTTGATATATGTGGCAAAAAATTGGAATATTTATTTTTGAAAATTATTTGGAGGAGCTAGCTCAAGCATTCTCTGTTTTTGTTTTAACTACCTTCGAGAATGTTCGGCAATGTTCGATAATATATATTTCTTTAAAAAACGATGATGATTGTAAAAAGAAGAACTAAACATATGAGAGTGAATTGAAATATTTTTTTTGTTCTTGAAAATTGACAACAAAAATAATAAACACAGTTTATTTACGCTATTTATTATTGTAGTAGAATTGTTAGAGACAATTTGTTTAGATTAATGAAGTTTTTTTTTTATAATCATATCGCCCCAAGCAAGGCAGTTAATAACCACTGGTGTGCAGGAGGTTACATAGGAGAAAAGTTATGAGAAAGAGTGACAGGTTATAAGGGGTGTCAGGAAGTGGGTAAGAGAAGGATGAGAATACTGATGAGAGTGGAGTGAACGGAGAAAGGAGAATGAGAGAGTGGATTCAGATTAGTGAGACAAGAGATTATTGACTTTACATTTAAATTCTTGAAGATTGTAGCTGTTGGGGAAGCAAGTAAATGGAAGGGAATCCCACAAGCGGGAAGCGCGAGAAAAGAAGCTGTTAGAGTAGAATTTGTGTTTACAATTTATTGGTTTCACAGTAAAAGTGTCTTGGGATGAATACCAAGTTTTACTCCGCACAAAGGCGGGATATGGCACAAGGCCGATTTTACCGTAGTGTTTTCCGAGCCCGTACGTTCGGGTAAAAATTATTTCGGCATACGAGGGGTCAAGCCTTTGTCGTCATCTAGTTTTCTCTCTGCCCGAAGTTAGAGAGTGCTACAAAGTCATAGCTTTAGTGAGCTCTGTATTTACCCTAGTTTCCCCACACAGGCAGGATGTGGCAGAAGACCGATTTTTTCGTGGGGATTTCCGAGAGTGTGCGCATACATCGGGTCGGGCATAGCCTAGTCTGGGTCCCCCTCCGCCGAAGGCTTAGAATTCGACAAGGATAGAGCTTTGGTGAAATCTAAATACAAGAAAAGTTCTTATGAATATATGTATTCAGGATAGATCAATTAATGGTAGAAATAGATCATACCATATTCTCCTCTACCTTATTCTTAGAAAGGAAAGAAGTCCTTGAACCGAGCAGGTTTTCTTTGTTGTCTTCGAGGCTGTGACTTGCTCGTCCTCTAAAATATCTGTAGGTGGGTGTAGTCGCTTCTGAGAAATCCGCTCGGCGCCACTAGAGGGATCAGAGCGCAAGGGTTCCTCATCATCTGCAGACAGAGACCATGTCTCTATTGTCTAAGAATCCTTTGAAATGGTCTGAGGATAGTCGTCACTTTCGCTTATGGGTCCCGATTCGTTCCCGGTTCGAGCCAAATCTCTTAATGAGACTGTGTCTTTCTGTCCATCCGGGGAATGGACACGTGCATATTGGGGGTTGGCATCCACTTGATTCACTAATTGTTTTTTTTATTCAGTCATGCGTGTCCTTTTAGCAATATCATTCCCAGTTTCGAGAACCATAAAGGTAGAGACTCTCCGGCGTTCTAATAGTATGCAGGCCTTTGGAAGTAATTGTTCTCTATTCGCTATAGCTACTTCTTTTAGGAGCGGTTACTAATTCAAGAAATTTCCAGATTATTCTATTATATCACTCGCACTGGTCATTGCCAAAGTGAGCAGAAGCCTTGTATTGGCCGTTAAATCTTAACAGGGTGTCGAGAAAGGAAACCGCGAATATTCGTCAATCTATTTGTTTTTGACGAAAGCGAACCTTCAAAATTCAATGCAATTCTTTCAAAATTCAGTGCTTTTATGACCTGGCTGGTGTTTGGACGGTAAAACTTGGGTCTTATTTTATATCTGACATGAACTGGAAATCTTTTTCACATCCTCCTTGACCTGTAATTGATTTGTATTGTCGCATTCATTTTCTCAGCGATTCGACAATACCATAGGATTTTCCCCTATTTGTTATGGGGAAACACACCTATTCCTCAGATAATGGACTCTCCCTCCTATATTAATAAGAGTTAACAGGAAGTTAACGGAAGAAGTACTTGGGAGGTTCATGGGAGTTCTTTAGACTTTATATTGGGGTTCAGTAGAACTACTAGGCAGTTGATATTAGTCGGCAGTTAGCCGAATACTAAGGAGTCAGTTTCAGTGGGAGATTACCAATTCCTAACATTTTGGGTGCGTTAAGTCGATTAGAAACCGACATAGCAACATTATAACCTTCAGTGCGAAAACTACTCCACAACACTATTGCACAATGCCTACATTCTGATCATCCGAATGTCTTAAAGAGGCAGCCATCACATATTCTTAGGCGTCTGTTTCTACTAACAGAGGTAGTGTATGATCGGGTTTAGTAATGGCTGCTTTCTGGATCGGGTTTTATATTATTTTTACTGACTGAGGATTTTTATAAGTAAGTTTTACGCCTAAAATAACATTTATCTTGATTAAGTATCAACTTGTACCTTTTAACAGTCACCATGAATAATTTGTGATTTCTGTCATTTTCCGCTTGATTTTTCCTGCAAATAGTTACATTACCGATGTAAGCATAGATGCTTTTTAGGTTCAGATATTATCTGTTCTATCAACCGTTGGAAGTTAGCTACCCTGTTAGTTACGCCAAACGGTATCCTGTGAAATTGATAAAATTTGCCGCTAACCTCGAATGCCGTATATGATTTATCGTTGGGCGTTATAGCTACCCAATGATAGCCTCTTTTGAGACTCAGAATACTAAATAAATTGTTTTTGGCTATTTTTTCTATCATCTTGATTATTCTTGGCAGAAGGTAAACATCCAGTAAAGTAAACCAGTTTTTTTTTGAATAGTTGATTACTATTAGCTTTTTTTCTGTTCTCAAAAGAAACTACGAAGTTTGTTAGCTCTATAGGGCAAATGATTTGTTTTGATTATACCTTCCTTCGAGATACGAGTAACTTCGGTTTGGATAAATAATTTATCCTCCCCCGTTTGTCGCCTAGATTTAGTAGCTACTGATTATAATCGGATGTTAGGTCGTTGAAAAAAAGTTGGGTACGGCATTTTCATAGCTGTGAGGCAACAAATTTTAAAAGGTGGCCTGAGCCTCAGAACGATATTTTTACTTATGAATATTTTTTTTTTTTTTTTTTTTATAAGCGTTTCACCCCGAGCAAGGCATGTCACTGCCACTACTGTGCAGGGGGCTACGTAGAGAGGAGAAAGGCTGGTTAAATATAGGACATAACAGAGGGTGGGTGATAGGCGGGTGAGGATACCGAGAATGAGGGTTGGGTAGATGAGAGTGTTGTGAGAATAGTTGGGAGTTAGTGTGATAGGAGGTGTCTATTGACCCTACATTTAAACACCTGGAGATTGTAACTGTCGGGAAAGCAGACTTGTGGAAGGGAGTTCCACAGGCGGGAAGCGCGAGAAAAGAAGCTGTTGGAGTAGAATTTACGGTTACATCTTATTTGTTTAACTGTAAAAGGGTGGGACCTAGTTGCTAATCTAGTATCTCGTGTAAATTCGTGCTTGGGCGGCACCAGTGATCTAAGCTCATCGGAGCAGAAGCCATGAAAGTACTTGTAGAAGAGGCACAGGGAAGCTACATCACGCCGGTGTGAGAGCGGCTGCAGCCGGTCTGCCAAGTTAGTATCAACCACGTTACAGATCCTCCTTTGTATTTTGTCAAGAAGCCCAAGGAGAGCAGCAGGGGCACCCGACCAGATATGGCAGCAATATTCAATACACGGGCGGATGGTAGATTTGTATATGTGCAGAATAGTTTCAGGTGGGAAAAATTTACGGGCCCTGCACAGAGAGCCGACTTTCATAGCAGCAGATTTGGCAATGGATTCAATATAGTCATTCCATTTGAGGTCCGCCGAGAGTGTAAGGCCAAGCAAAAGTTTTGCTTAAATATTAAGTCGTTACATAAATCCTTTATTGGTAGATATTTTACTCCTTGGTATAAAGTACTCTCTATTTTAAGATCAACCAAACAGTATGCAAAGACTTGTATAGAAAGAGATGAGCTAACCATCTCCATTTTGTTTAGAAACAAGAAGATTCTCTATAAATTTTCTTTCAAAATGTTGCGTTAAAGAAGTTTTTCGTACTTCCCGTGTTAATCAATGCTTTTAACGGCGCTACATTAGCCGGGGTCTCTGTTGTTGTAGTTGATAGGCAGCCAAGTGTATCCATGACGCCAAACAAGATACTGTTTCGTTCCTCTCTGTCATTCTACAAACTTTAGCCCAATGTTCTTTCTTTCTCCATGTATAGCATTTGTCTCTTCTAGCGGAGCATAATGACCTCGCATGTTCTTTAACTTCGCAGAAAAGTCATATGAGTTTAATTAAGGCTGTTCTTTTTTCAGCGCCTAGGTTTTCTTGTGATGGCGGGGGGGGGGGAGGAGGGCAAAATGGGTGAAAAAAATCTGACATTATTGCATATATACGTACTTTAAGCCAGGTGCAAACGAGTGCGAACTCCCCCCCACCGAACAATCAGTTTAATGAGCCACATTACAAAACTGATCGTTTGAATCCCGATGAATAGAGCGAGAGGCAGAATCAGGCCAGAGACAGGACAAGAACAGTGCGGGTTTGTCAAAGACTAAAACAAAACAAGGAACGCCATATTTATGATTAGGATGCTCTCCGAAAAAGCAATACAAATGAAGAAGGATTGTACCTATGTTTTATCGATTATGCAAAGGTGTTCAACAAAATACGCCACAAAGAATTGATGGAGATGCTCGGCAGCCTCGACATATTTGGGAAAGACATTAGAGTAATCACGAATCTCTGCTGGCAGCAAACCGCCTGCATACGGACAGGTAATGTATTCAGCATATATACAAAGATAGAAAGGGGCTTAATACAAAGCTGTGTTTTTTCACCGGATCTATTCAACTTGTACAGCAGAACTATTGTGAGGACATTAGATGTTATGCCAGGATTTGTAATCAGAGGCCACAATTTGAACAACATAAGATACGCAGATGATACAGTGCTGATAGAAGACACAGAAAGGAAACTACAAGACCTCCTACAGAAGGTAGTTGAAAAGAGTGACAAGAAAGGACTACAAATAAACTGCAAGAAAACCGACTGCATGATCATCAGCAAAAAGCGCAGCCCAAAATGCCAAATACTGATGAGGGATACTAAAATCAAGCAGGTAAAAAATACCTGGGAAGTGTTTTAACGGAAGACGGAAAGTGCGACACAGAGATCCAAAGGTGAATTAGTATGGTGAAAAAAAAACCTGCCAGAAGTTGAGTTGAGCATTAAGAGACAGGAAACTTTCACCAGAAACAAAGAAAAGAGTTACTGGATTGCTATGTGATGCCAGTTCTTCAATATCGCAGTAAATGTTGGACAATATAATCAAAGATGAACGAAAAACTTGAAGTAACTGAAATGTCGTTCTACATAAGGATGCAGCGGGTATTATGGATCAAGCATATGAGAAATGATGAGGTTTTGAAAAGGATGAAAACGTAAAGGAAATTAACTCTGAGCATCAGTAGGAGACAACTAAATTTCCTGGGACATGCAATGAGGAAGAAGGGCTTGGAGAACCTGATACTAACAGGCTAGAAAGAGGGGAAAAAGAGACAGGGTAAAGCAGCGGATAACATATTTGAAGAGCCTGAGCAGGTGGATGACAAAACGGGGTTGCGTGGTGTAGCAGGAGAAAGCGTGCTAAGAGCCACCAGGGATAGAGAGACGTAGAAAGTCATGACCGTCTACGTTCAAGGCACATAGCGGAAAAAGAAATTTAGTACACTTGCTTGCTCTTAGACCTGCTGTAACATTAAGGTACTATTTTCGAATACTCTTTGTCAGATATCTGTGAACCGAAACCCGTTTATGAAGAAATCTCGTATTGATTCGGCTCGATATTGTTCCGCTGAAGAAAGCCTTTAGTTTTAATGAGGCATGATAGAATCCGTAAATTGAATCTGAGGGCAATTGACACCTTGTAGCCAGTATTTACAGACTATTTCATTTCTCCTTTTTATGTATATTCCTGGGTATTTAAACCTCTTTGAAGGAAGTTGCGTCTATGAAATACTCGAAAACAGGTGCTTGAGGTAGTGGAGCTTATTAAAACTTCTGTCGCAGTAGGTACTTAATAAATTTATGAAAGCTTTTTTCCAATGACGATATTTTAATTCGGAGTCAGACTCGTTTGAGTTAATATAATTTTTACTGGGCAGAATAAATTAGCCATTATTAAAACAGTTAACAAGTATTCATTAAATTGTAGTAGAATTTTTAAAGACAATTCGTATTGGCTTAAATGTAAGCTTTAATTAACTCTGAATAGAAAATTCTACTGAATATATTTACTCAGGACAAATTCATTAAATGAAGATCATAGCAATATTATATTTTCTATTAGAATTGTTTATGAATAATATATTGTTTTCATATTTATTTTTTTATAAATTGGTTATTCATTATTTATTCGGTCGAGATAGCTTAGTCATTCATGAGTGTGTCATGCCAACAATCGCGATCCTGCAGCAAGGTCAGAACGTTATTAAGGAGGCATTCTGTGCAATAACATAGCTGGTCAGTGTAGGTGGGTGATGGACGATCAACCCATCTTGCTCAATAGCAGTAGATCTCATTCTGCGTTCCTATAAGATAGTAGAAATCTCAAGGATGGGCCCATAGTCTGATTTCGTTGGATTTTGTCTCCAAGAGATACTAAGTATAGCTCTCACTTTCTGAGAACGTTCATCAGATAGTGGAAACATCTGGAGGACGCAAACTGTCAACATTTCTCATTGGCCTGATGAATATTCATGAAAGTGCTAAAATTTAAAAAGCTTTGATGAACGAGTGACATTCTTGATCCGTGCTACAAAGTGAATCTTACATTTGCCTTGATAAAATCCCTTAGATGATCTTTCTACACACACACACACACACACACACACACACACACACACACACACACACACACACACACACACATATATATATATATATAATTATTACACAGTTATTGGTCAGAGTCAAATGAGACCAGTATCCAGTTGTGCTAAAAAGATGCTGAATACACGTTTAAATAACATAGTAAAGATTTAATATCCAGAGCTTTTAAATATTATGAGGAGGGAGATCAACCGCTGACGCTACTATAGTTTCAACCTTTCGGTATCGTCAGGGGTTCTAGACTGAACTTATTTCCTAGCGCTTTACCTTTGAACGCACAACAAAAAGATTAATATAAGGGGAGGAGTAAGTCAAGAGTAGTGAAAGAGTATTGGTGGACAGGAAATAAACTCTACCCATTTCATCCGGGTTTATACGAACCGAAAATGTAATTTTCATGTGTATGCACCCGGACATAGTTTCAGGCCTTTCATTTTGTAACTCATTTACTCTGGAAATGTTATTATAGTTAATGTTCCTCTTGAAACAATCTGAAGACGTCACTATTGCTGTAAAATTTAGCTTTTTTTCAATATTCTTCAGCTTACATTATGATTATTTTAATTTTTCTTTTAATTTTCAGACATAGTTGGCTAGTTTGGTACAATTCTTAAGGCTTTCTAGCTTGAATGATTATTTGTGGTTATACCATCTTTTTTTAAAATTGCCTCCGGTACAACCCACGTATACTTTGCTCTGTCCATTTTTCTCTTGTTCTTCTGCTTTACAAATAACTTCTTCGGTTTTACCAACGCAGTCAAGTAGACATTTACTTTTATCTTTAGAGATACATATTTCATTATTAACGTTGTATTGCTGCACGTTATCTTTGAAATTCCTGGGTTTCTTATGTTTAAATTATATTTTGTAAATTACAAGTACAGCTGTAGCTTTATATAAAATGTATTTCTATTAAATATCTTGTGGAATTCATATTTTTTTAAAGAAGTGTTTATTAAGCAATTCGAAAATATTTGACCTATTTTGGATTTCACCACTGATTTAAAAGTGTGTGTGAGGGTGTGTGGGTGGGTAAGCCAAATAATATTTTGTTTCCTTGTATAATACATAGAAGGTGGTCCAAAAGTAGGTGAGCAGTAGGCAGAATAGGTTGTGTATCTGTTATATTATTACAATGGTATCTAATCTAATCTAAATTTATTTATAAATGGAACTTTGTGTGTGTGTGTATGTGTCTGTGTGTGTTTGTGTGTCCGTTACCTATAGGCTTCGAAACGGCTGAACCGATAGTTTTCCCTATTTTGTTTTTTTTACAAGTGAGCAAGTTGTAGTGCTGAAATTCAAATATTATATCTAAACTTATTTATAAATGGAACTTTGTCTGTGTGTGTGTATGTGTGTGTGTGTGTCCATTACCTATAGACTCCGAAATGGCGGAACCGATTTTCGAAAATCGATAATCGAAAAAATCGGGTTATAGAAGGAGTGGTCCGATTTTAATCAAATTTGATACACTCATAAGAAGACATAAGAAACGATATTCAGAAGTTTCAAGATTGCAGTTCTTACAATAGTGCAGAAAATCGATAATATATAATATATATAATATATTATATATATTATATATAATATTATAATATATATAATATATTATATATATTATATATAATATTATAATATATATAATATATTATATATCTTATATATATTATATATTATATTATATATATATAATATAATATATATAATATATCGATTTATATATATATATATATATATATATATATATATAAAAGGCAAGATGTTTGTGTTTGTCTGTTTATCTGTCTGTATGTCCTTTATACAAATCCACAATTTTTATCCGATTCTCACCAAATTTCACACAAATATTCTTTAGGATGAGTCTGAGAATGGATTAGTTTTAAAGCTTTCATTACACCCGAGCAACGCCGGGCTATACTGCTAGTCCATTAAAAAAATGGTACAGATATTATTGTACACAATAAATTTAATTATCAATTTAATAATTGTATTAGTAAATATAATTGTATATGTAATCTCAAATATATGCTAACATGTTTTTTAATAATTATTTCATCATAAGCAAGGCAAGGCTGACACTGGTGTGCAAAAACTGTGAGAGAATAAAAAGAAGTACAGGAGAGGCCAAAGAAAGACATGCATAGGACTCAAATACATAGAAGATGACGATTGCCTTTACACTTTTGGCGATTGCAGCTATCAGGGAAGCAAGCAAACGGAATGGAGTTCCACAAACGAGAAGCGCGAGAAAAGAAACTGTTAGAGTAGAAGAGACGGTTACATTTATCTATTTTGACGGTAAAAGCGTGGGAGCTTGATGCCAATCTTGTAACACGCATAAATACATGAATATGTATGTATGTATGTATATTTTAATCGTTTCACCCCAAGCAAGGTAGTAGCGCCACTTGTGCGCAGGGGACTACATAAGAGAAGAGTGGATGTTTAAGCAGAGTCAGAGCGAAGAGAAAGGCGAACCAGTTACTAGAGTTGTCGGAGAATGGGCAAGAGAAGGATGGGAATATCAGTGTGAAGACAGTTGCGAGGGTAAAGTGAGAAAGGAAAAGAACATGATACACGAGGCGATGGGGAAAGGTCGAGGGAAGGACTGGAGTCAAGTGAACTAAAGATGAAAATTGACCATGCATTTAAATTCTTGGAGATTGTAGCTGTCAGGGTAGCAAGTATACGGAAGGGAGTTCTACAGGCGTAAAGTGCGAGAAAAAAAGCTGATAGAGTAGAAATGGAGGCTGAATTTAGTTGATTTAACTGTAAAAGAGTGGGACCTTGTTGTCATTCTGGTTAGTCGAGTAAACTCTTGTGGAGGAAGACCTAAGCTCGTCGGAGCAGAAGCCATGAAAATATTTATAGAATATACAGAGGGAAGCCATATCCTGCCGGTGAGAAAGTAGCTGGAGACGAGCTGCCCGGTCGGGACCGATCACGTTACAGATTTTTCTTTGGAGCCTGTCGAGATCCCTGAGATGAATGGCAGGGGCGCCCGACTAGCTATGTAAAATCTCTAAATTTTTAAAGGGATATTTTATTTTAATTGTCCCTCGCTAATTATTTACACGTGATTTCCCCTCCCCTCGACATATATATATATTATCACGTTTTCCCTTTTTTTCTTGCTCTTCATTTTCGTCGCTACTGTTCTTTTCGTTTTATTCATTTTCCAACAATTTTTCTCCTGATGAGATGTTGGACGAAAAGGCCTTTGAGACTAACAATAAATTCGTTGTTTTTAAAAGAGTATACCAATGTTGTATTTCTAAACATTTGTTTGTATATATATATATATATAGTAATATTAATTATAGTAATAATACCAATAGCAACAGAACTAATTCTGTTAAGACTAGCAATAATTAAACTACAATGAGATCGTCTTGAAACCGTGGTAGATTATTGGCTCACTCTTAGATATATTTTATATATATATATATATATATATATATATATAGTCAACCGCAGACAGATTTGTTTCGCTGTATCACAGCTCATCAGTACGGTTAGACATCCGATTGCTTCTAGCCAGGACTGAAACCCGTCCGAATTGATATCAGTCGGCGATTCTACACCTGAGCTATGGGCGCTCGGTAGGGGAAGATGGACTTTAGCGTGTTATATACAATGTAAACGCACGCCAGTAGCCGAGTGTGTTCAAATTCATTACTGAATGAACGATATATATATATATATATATATAAATGTGTGTGTGTGTGTGTGTGTGTGTGTGTGTGTGTGTGTGTGTGTGTGTGTGTGTCGGGTGCACTAATTATTTGAAAAGAAGCAGATGGAAGACGATATGTGGAATGCACGTGATGCACAAATTTTTTTTTTCCAACAAACGCAATGTCATAAACCTTTCTCTACTTTATCGCTATTTCTGTGAAAAGTATTCCATTCTTTTGTACCAGGTATTTTCTTTTTTAATATTCAGTTATAGTGAAAAGGTTGATTTAGTCAGATTTTAATGAAAATTTTTTTGCTTTTATTATTTTTTATTTGAGAAAACTGAAAATGTCTTCTAGTTTTGTATTCAAAAATGTTTTACTGCGAATTTTTTTCCTTCGAAAATGTGTTTTGGTAATAATTTCTTCTTTAAAAATACATTGTTGGCAATATCTTCCCTTCAAAAATGTATATTCTTCTATAAAAGTCTATATTTATGTATATATTTCTATAAAAGTGCATTTTTATACTTTCATAGTGTTTTGATCCCAGTTTGGGGGGTTAAGTATTTGCCCATAGCTGGGACCCTAACAGGTGCTACCACTCCGGGTCAGGGTGCACCTGCAAACAATTAAGAGGCGGTTCTATGATCCTCACAAACAGAGGATGAAATTTACCGTCGTGCCCAGGACCCCCATGTTTATCTTTTGAATTTTAGTATAAATCGGGTCCAAGTCTACTTTTTTTTTACTAGTTTTAATCTGATAAGTCTTATCTTCTTCAGAGGCTGATATACCATTACTATAGAATATATGAATAGCTTATCTAACGCTTCGTTACAATCAGTGTTATTATTTACCATGGTTAAAATCACATTGCACTGTCTTAAATAGTGAAGAGATGAGATATTAGAGAGGAATCTATTTCACTGTTTAATCTTGATATAGTATTAGATTAGCTATTTCTGCGCTGAGATCAAATTAGAAATAATGAGGTGTCAGAAAGATCGTGTAACGTCAAACTTTCATGTAAGGGGAACTTGCATACTTTGGGAATCAGAGTTCTAAATTCTGTCTTTATTTCGTGTCAGATTTTTTCTTCTAATCGGAGTAAAGTAAATAACTGCTCTGGCGTGAGTTAGATATTTTTGTACACAATTATTCTTTCACATAGGAGGATTGAGATCGTATTTGAGAACGAATTACTATTGGGCTAACATTTATTGCAGGGATGAGGCTATCAAACGGCCAAAATAGACAAAAGCGGGAATCAATGTATGGTAGCCTATTGACAATATTAACATGGGTAATATGCACGGACATGCTGGTTTAACAGGATTCTGAAAGCTAATGTCAGTAATGGAGGAATTAGTGTTCATATAGCTTACCTTTTATTATTAGTGACTTTTGCTTGAGGATCGGACACTTGCCAAGAGGCCAGCCAATCCTTGAATAAAGGCAAGGGATCAATGCAAGACTGACCGTGTTGAGAATTCGGCAATGTATCAAACTGTAGACAATGGCTTGTAATAACTGTACGCCCAGCTCAGTGAATGGGTTTGTTGGCCCGGGATCCTAACAACGGCAGGGTAGGTCAGTTAAGATATATTATTAGGTGATTTGAATAAAGAGAGTTTACACACACACACACACACACACACACACACACACACACACATATATATATATATATATATATATATATATATATGTGTGTGTGTGTGTGTGTGTGTGTGTGTTTAATGAAGAATTTGTCACTTTAACTGAGCAGGTTCATGCCGACTTTGAACGCTCCATGTCCACGCCGATATTAAGCACTTTACGATAAAATGTCTGCTTGCCAAAATACTTTTTATCAGTGAAACTACTGAAAAAACAACTATCTTGGCGCTAAACATTTTCACAACTTAACACCACACACACACACACACACACACACACACACACACACACACACACACAAATATATATATAATGGATAAAAAGTTAACAAACAACACTATAAAATATCTACAAATACTTCGAAATATAAGCGTTAGCGCCTACCCACTGATCGACATTCCTACCCATAATGAATTATTGACCTGTATATATAAAAAGGACGATTCAACTCTCAAACGACATGGCCTGAAGATAGCGTTCATGCATAAGGCCACGTATATATTTTTTGTTTATATAGGCTCTATCCCTTGATATTGATATATATGGGTGAAAACCTAATAATACGGCGTACCTTAAAACTATATTTTATTCACACACACACACACACACACACACACACACACACACACACACACACACACATATATATATATATATATATATATTACACAAATGGAATACTTATCTTTTACCCTCTGAAGATCCTTAGAAGCAGAGGATGAAACGCGTCGGCTAAGGCAACATTTCCTTTTGTCTTTATTCATATAGTCCTTTTACAGACATACTCGATCTGAAATTTCACAACACACACACACGCACATATGCACATAAACTTATATATATATATATATATATATATATATATATATATATATATATCGATAAATCCGTAAGCTGAAACATTTGATTTTCATTGTGTAATAATTTGCATTGTATAACGTTGGATTCACGTATTTAATATAAATATTGTCTGAAGTGCATTGATAAGAAAATTATTTCGTGTAAAATATACTTTATTATTAAGCTGCAGACACGTAATATACCTGTCTATCCATAGTGTTTATGCCTGTATGAACATATGTATCTAAAAATTACTGTGAAAATTGAATAACCTCTTGGAAAATTCTACAACAATTAATCTACGTAGAAATCAAATCGTTAAATATTTAACAAAATATTGCAACAACAAACAAAACTACGAATGCTGGCCGTTATTTTAAGAAATGAGGGCGGTATAAATGAAAAAAAAAATGGAATTGACAATTGTTTTCACTGAAACAGATGATAAAAGTATTAATGTTATTTATTTCTATATTTTATTTTCTTACTGAAATCAAGTAGCGTATCTGATTTTTTTCTGGCTTTTAACTAAACCAAAACAGAATAGTTCATTATTTATGAGGTATGGCAAGGCGTAATGATAGTGCTAATTAAGGGAGGGGCAAGCAGAATTATAATAAGATAGTGTGTAAATGTAGGGGGGGGGAGAGAAGGAGAGAGAGAAACAAAAAACGGTGAGAGAGATGGTGATATGTCCCGGAAAGGGCTATATATATCATTCGAGGTAACTACGTGGTTAAAGCAAATGTAACCGAGTAGAATGATCTAGTACGTAGACGTAATAGTTGGTACTCGTAGTATGCGGTATCCAGAGACGTAGGCGTAGTCAATAGCCGTAGATCAATAGTTTAAGACCAATAGACCTTTAGTGGTAGATCTCTCTGGACGTCCTCGCCTTAGTCTATATTTATGGCTGACCAGCCAATCACATTCCAGTGAGGGGAGACCAAGGTGTATACATATTCATTACCTATTCATTACATCAGTAATTTATCGCTGAATTGGTTTATTTTCTATTTTTCAATATATATATATATATATATATATATATATATATATATATATATATATATATATAAGAGACAATGAATTATTATTATTAAGTTAAATTAAATTAAATTAATGCCTGGAATTAAAGCCAAAATACGATGTTTAGAACGGCTCATGATTAAACATAACAGGCATTCATTGTCTCTTATACTTAACAGTATAGGACTAGAAAATTATCTGTTGCCGATATATATATATATATGGAATACTTAATATTTGAATAGACATACACTACTGGCCATAATTATCAAGCCATTCCAGTGTTTTAAAAATGATGTATTTCATACTTTCTTTTGGTATTTTTTTTTTTATAAGCGTTTCACCCCGAGCAAGGCATGTCACTGCCACTACTGTGCAGGGGGCTACGTAGAGTGGAGAAAGGCTGATTAAATATAGGAAATGACAGAGGGTGGGTGATAGGCGGGTAAGGATACCGAGAATGAGGGTTGGGTAGATGAGAGTGTTGTGAGAATAGTTGGGAGTTAGTGTGATAGGAGGTGTCTATTGACCCTACATTTAAACACCTGGAGATTGTAACTGTCGGGAAAGCAGACTTGTGGAAGGGAGTTCCACAGGCGGGAAGCGCGAGAAAAGAAGCTGTTGGAGTAGAATTTACGGTTACATCTTATTTGTTTAACTGTAAAAGGGTGGGACCTAGTTGCTAATCTAGTATCTCGTGTAAATTCGTGCTTAGGCGGCACCAGTGATCTAAGCTCATCGGAGCAGAAGCCATGAAAGTACTTGTAGAAGAGGCACAGGGAAGCTACATCACGCCGGTGTGAGAGCGGCTGCAGCCGGTCTGCCAAGTCAGTATCAACCACGTTACAGATCCTCCTTTGTATTTTGTCAAGAAGCCCAAGGAGAACAGCAGGGACACCCGACCAGATATGGCAGCAATATTCCATACACGGGCGGATGGTAGATTTGTATACGTGCAGAATAGATTCAGGTTGGAAAAATTTCCGGGCCCTGCACAGGGATCCCACTTTCATAGCAGCAGATTTGGCAATGGATTCAATATAGTCATTCCATTTGAGGTCCGCCGAGAGTGTAAGGCCAAGGAGGCGTAGTATTTTAATCTCTGGGAGGCTAGCCTGTCCCATGCTAATGGGAGGTAGATGCGATTGTCTATGGTGATTAGTTGATAACAGCTTTGTTTTAGAGGCATTGAAATTTACCAACCATTTCCTACCCCAGGTCACTACGGATTGGATCTCCCTTGCAAGTACGGCAGCGAGGTTCACTTTGTCGTCCAGACCTGGTTTCTGATCGATGCGGGAGTAGATTGTTGTGTCGTCGGCATACATGCCAACTTGGGATCTAATGGTGTCGGGGAGATCATTAATGTAGATCAGAAAGAGCGTGGGACCTAGGATAGAACCTTGAGGGACGCCCGCGTTCGTCTGGTAGTTTTGGGAGGCATGTCCATTTAATACCACCTTCAATGTGCGGTTAGAGAGGAAAGACTGGATAAGGTCAAACAGATGTCCAGTTATCCCGTAGCTCCGCAGTTTGCACAAGAGGCCAGCATGCCAGACCCTGTCGAATGCTTTGGAGATATCCAAGGCAACGGCTCGGGCTTCACCATTCTTGTCAAGTGCCTGGTATATGTACTCGGTAATGGTCGTTAGCATATCAGCAGTAGACCTGGTGAAGTGAAACCCATACTATTTGTCAGAGAGAAGCCCGTTGGCCATAAGATGCTGAATCACCTCGGCGTTGATAATGGCTTCGAAAACTTTGTCAAAGATTGGAAGAAGACTAATAGGACGGTAATTGGCGGGGTGTGAGGGTTCGCCAGAATTCTTAAATATAGGTACTACGCAGAAGGACTTCCAACAGGCAGGAAAGCAGGAAGCAGATAGGCAGAGGTTATAGAGTTTAGAGAGGACAGAGGAGAGTTCTGGGGCACATTTCTTCAGTACTATGACTGGGATTCCGTCACCGCCGCTCGCTTTGTGTGGGTCAAGTTGCGCAATTATCTTGGCAAAAAGTGAATAATTGTAAATGAAAATAGAATGGTTCTTTTGTTAATATTGCACAGTAACATGTACATCAAGTGAATTTATAAATATCTAATAATGACTGCGGTTTCATCAATAAAAAATGAAGAAAATTTAGGGTGATTCGGACGAGTTCATCTTTGCTTTCTTGCCTTGTAAAGTTTTGCAAAGTCATCATAACAAAAGAACCATCCTATTTTCATTTAGAATTATTCACTTGCCAATAAATACTAAAAATAGTATAAAATACTTCATTTCTTTTAAAAAACTGGGGTGACCTAATAATTATGGCCGGTAGTATATATGTATATATAGCAAATCTACAGGGCGCGATGGGTAAATTGTCGCTATTTGCCTTGTAAAATTTTGCAAAGTAATAATAACAAAGAAACACCCTATTTTCATTTAGAATTATCCACTTGGCAATAAATACTAAAAGTAGTATGAAATACATCATTTCTTTAAAAAAAAAAACTGGGGTGGCGTAATAATTATGGCCGGTAGTGTACCTTGTTAACCATTTTTACAAAGAATGACTGAGAAGGATTTCCGTCCAAATGGGCATCTATATATATATATATAGCCCGTTTCCGTACACAAATCTGCAGATATACATGTATGTATGCAAATGATTGCATAAGTGAATAGAAAATACACTCTAGTTGGGGTTTGAGCAGATCACTTTTAAGATCGATTCGGATAGAAATCTGGAAACACTAAGCACCCCTCCCCCCACACAGACAAACATGCTTATCTATCTGTCTATATCTGGTTGGGTGCTCGACAAAATCCGAAGAAAAATCCACAATTTAACAGATTCTGACTTGGCATCTCGACTTGAGTCACTTACTCACCGATGAGATGTGCCTTCCCTCTGTCTTTTCTACAAATATTTTCATAACAACTGCACTAACGAGCTTTTTTTCCCTGGTAACCCGATCACATGAATTTAAGCGTGCTACTAGATTGGTTTTTAGCTCTCACCATTTTACCGTTGAAATAATTAAATGTAACCACCTCTTCTACTTTAACAGATTCTTTACTCGGACATTCTGCCTGTAGAACTTTGTTCCATTTAATTGCTTCCCTGATAGCTACAATCTCAAAAAATATAAATGCAACATCAATTGCCATTTTATATCTCCTTGAACCCTATCCATCTTTTATCCTTTCTTCGAACCACCTTGCACTCTGTCTTCTCCCTCACTGTAACCCCTGTGCACTAGTGACGGCCCCACCTTGCTTGGAGCAAAATGATTAAATATGAGATCCCCGATGAGCATACTTGTAAAATCTGCCGTAAGGTGTGTCAATCAGCCAACGGACTCATACGACATTTTCGCAGGCAGTATCCAGAAAAGAAAGCTGTGTCGGAAAGACTAATATGTCAGAAATATGGAAAGAATTGCGGGACTCTTAATGGTCTCATATGTCATTTGACGTATCATCAGCAACGAAGTGATGATATTTAAAATGTGTGAAAAAAAAGTTTGAGTGCAACAAATAATCTTACTCGGTCAGGAGTTGACATCCAACAAATTGAGTATGTAAAGAGTATGTAAGAGTGGGATGAGTAAATGGTTGCCATTTTATATTATTAATTTCACTCATGCCCATTATTTGATTTTAATTTTGTCAACTGCACAATATAGTAGGGTCAGTGTTGGGAACCACCTGTGAGAAAAATACCACAATGACGCAATTAACTTCGCCAGAAATTTGCAAACTGCATGCACCACTGCTTGGCCCGCCAGAAGTTCTAATACGAACATTTCAGTATTTGGGTGGCAATCTGAGGACAGTGACGAGGATTCGAAAAGGGTTGCATGGTATAGTTAGTCAACGTCATGGTTTTTGCTGTGATCACTATTGATAGTGATGTTATGCCTTCATTCATCTTCCCACAGGACCTGAGAATCAATACGGAGAATTACATCAAATGCATTGAAGTGGTTGTGGTATTTTGTGTAAAGAGGGTGGCTGCTGGAAGACCGTATGTCTGGCAACAGTTGTCTGACAATTTCTGCGACCACATCACTCCGTACATTTGGTCACCTAACTCCCCACACTAACCCCCCCGTGATTATTTTGTATAGGGTGTAGTTGAGCGAGATACCTACAAAACTCCTTGTAACACCAAGGAAGAATTGAAGGCAAGCATTCCTTAGCTTAAACAAGGTGACCGTCCAGAAGAGAGAAATGAGACGTTTCGGCGTAGGCCATTCAGCGTATCTGGTTCTGCGTTGCTAATTTGGCGTACTCTTTTCGGCGAGAACTTTTTTCTGCAAAGAGAAATTATACAGTCGAATAAGTTGATTTACTAAGCGCCGCTTAGATGTGGAACAAGGCCGCAGGTATGTGGCACCCAGTGAGAATCGAACTCAACGCTCAGTTGTAATAGGTTCTAGCGAGACAAGCTTGCTTATCATTACACCAAGTCGTTGTACCCTTGGCGTCGGATACGTAACTAAACGTTATCTTGTTTGGCTTGTTGTCTCTTTCCCATTCTTAATCGTCAAATTAGACATTCTACTTGTAATAGTATTGTTAAATATTCCAGTTATCCCAACGTTATAAATTTGCATAGAATTTAAAGCTTGGTTTTATTTAAAATTCAGTTTTATAAGCCCCCATCGTTCAAAATAGCGGCAAATATTTTGTCAAAGTTTGGGAAAAAACAATGTGATACACAATGGGTACCTTTTTATTTTTGATGCCAACGAGTAAACGTGATTATTAATTAAATTTCTGGAGCTGTGAACAGAAGGTCAATGTAAAGTAACACTGTATGTGAAGAATAGAAAACATATTCGCCAGTCGAATACATACGGCCATGACGCTTCTTCCGCCAAAATAAAGGTTGAAAAAATAGAAACAAACAAACAAGTGTTAAAAAAGGGCGTCAACTCTCGAGTCACCAACGTTGTTGTAAATGAATAGTTGACTGGCGCATCTTAAGCTAGTTTAACCCTTACTCCAGACTAACCTGTACTTATTATAATATAATAATAATTCATATTTAAAAATAGTGACGTTGAAATTTTCTCACATTGATGGGCTACGCCGTATTGTCCAGTTATTTATCTGATGCCGAATTAGTAACACCGAATCGGTTACGCCGTATTGTCCAGTTATTTATCTGATGCCGAATCGACAATGCCGAATTATGATGCCATCCACCTCTGGTGTCATGGTGCACGTTGCGTGTGTCAACTGGCCACAAGTTAGTCGCCCCTGAGTCTGCAGCTGTTCGCTTCCGTCTCGTCCCCAGGTGATAGAAGATATTTAATGATCGGTCAAAATTTTTCACTTCATTTGCCATGTTGTGATTTCTGATCTTAGAGAAAGCTACGGATCTGAGAAAAAAAAAACCGAAAAAAACGAGCGGTCGTCTTTGTTCTGGATTCCTCGACTAGTGAAAATCATAAGACGGTTGGGTGCATAATGCAGAAGTAAGAGAAATAGATGAGAACAAAAAAAAATAACAAGACAGTAGCGAAGGCCAGTCTATGTAGACCAGTGGTTATATTGTATCTCTTTGTACAGAGAGAGAGAGAGAGAGAGCAAGAGAGAGAGAGAGTGAGAGAGAGAGAGAGAGAGAGTAAAAAAACAAGAATTAAAATAAAATACAATCTAACTTCCACAAATTACTGCTACTACTGTGTTTGTTGTTGTTAGAACTAATGCAGCCTTTATGCTCCCATTCCCTTGGGCTCAGCCGAGAGGCATTATACGTGTTACTAACGTGGTCGGAGAGAGGGAGATTCTTTCTGCGTCTCCATTCCGCGCGTTCCGAGCGGTTCTCTTTTTCTTCTCTGACGTTATGTGACTTTCTGACTTGATTTTCAAATCCGTTATCATTTTGTTGAAACCGTTTCAATATCGCATGGAGTGGCAAGTGATCAGAATGTTTCTCCATTAAAAACCTAATGTCAACTTCGCGTATCTGCCTTAAATCCCCCGCTTACGGTTTTCGCCATTCTGGGAGTTTGGACACACGATTCTGTTGACTTTATACATTCACCTGTCAGCATTAATTACAATTTCATCCTTACGTGGGCGGTTCTTTTTTAATTTCGACCGATAATTCTATCTCAGCCGCTCCCTATCGCTTCTCTGAGAGATTAAGGGAGAAAAACACAAAATTCTCTCTCTTTGCAGGTCTTTGTTAAATTGTTATCATAACAGTTATCATAATTGTTATCATAATTAGGCCTTTGTTTTGTTATCATAATCAGATCTTTGTTAAATTGTTATCATAACAGTCGATGTCATTTTCGTGAAGAACTTGTTTCGCCTTTCTTCTATCTCCTGGCCACCTCAGCGCTTTTTCTTTCTTTCTTTCTTTCTTTCTTTCTTTCTCAGCCTCTTCTAAAAGAAGAAAAAGAAAATATACACACAAAGATATTCTCCAAATATCTATTCCGAGGTTCGAATCCAGGGTCCGTCGATACTTGGTTTAACGCGTGTGCATAAGGAACACTTATAGTGTTACAAATAGGCTACGCCGAATAGTCCAATTATTTGTCTGACACCAAATCAGGAACGCCGAATGGCCTACATCAAAACATAGTAAACTCTCAGAAGAGTTTCAGGAGATTCCAAAGACTTCTGGAGGTCATAGTTGAAGTCAATGGTGATTTTATTGAATAAATTTACTCTTTAGTATTTCAAGATATGTTTGGGAAATTTCTTTGAAATGCTCCCAGTAAAATGAGATATCAATATTATTTTCATTTTTTTGTCTAATTCAGACGATACTTTATCCATCTCACTATATATATTGTGTGTGTGCGCGTTTTGTAAGTGTGCGTGTGGAAACAGAGAAAAAATTGTTGGACTTTATGAAAGTCAATGTAAAGATTTTATTTTACAAGTCTTTATAAAATAATTGAACAAGAACAAAGTTTACTCACTTTTGTTTATTGAACATTAAATTTAATCACTTAGCATCATTCATAATTTGTCTTGACTTTTAATTAGTCTTCTGTATATTTATAAGCTTTTTAAACTAAAAGATTCTGAATGACTAATGATGTTTTTATATCTGTTGCTCCGTTTCATACTTCTTTCAAAATGAAATCCTTAAAAAATCCTTGATATTGTCCATTAGAATACGAAACGTATCGGCTAAGAAAAGTTTTCCACTTTTAGTTATTTACATACTTTTCAAGATATATTTTTTACTTGTATCTGAATTGTCACACACACACACAACACACACACAAGCCCACACAAACATATTTATATATGTTGTGAAACCTGGGAATGAAAAACGCACAAAATAAAAGAACAACAACCAGAATTGGAGATAGGAAAATAAGTATATTCACGTAAAGAATACAAACTTGAACGCAGGTTAGTAATCCAGGAATACAGTTAGTACGAATTATATATACAAGTCTCTGAAGTGAAACAGAAATATGTTTAGTAAGTCCACGTCGGAAGCTGACAGGTGCTGTGTAATAATATTCTGTCTGAGTGGAGATCAGAGCTACTATGAACTGTTAATAATATGACGCTGTATTATCCGTGAAACCTCGGTATCTTCCGATCTCGTTCGGTATCTCTCGTTATCTGACGTATCTCATTATGGCAGAAGTATATGTATACTCTAGACGAGTCTATTATCATGGAAAAGGGGAGACCCCACAACAATATATATATAAATAACGAAAATATAACACTTGTACTTTTGGAAGATAACACCTTTAAGGCAAGAAGTAAGTAGACGGAAAGTGCGACACTGAGATTCGAAGATGAATTGGCATAGCCAAGGATGCATTCCCGAAGCTGAGTTAAAAACAAGTGTGGCAACTCTCGAGCCACCAACGTTGTTGTAAATGAATGTTTCGGGAAAGGAAATTTTCTCTGAAAAAAAGAGAGTACTGGATTCCTTTGTGATGTTTGTTCTTCAATATGCCAGGAAAAGCTGGACAATCTCATTAGATATGAAGAAGAGACTTGAACAACAAAATGCGATCCTACAGAAGGATACTTAGGATACCAAGAACCGAATATATGGACAACGATGAGAAGATGAAAATGAAAAGGAAACTAATACTTAACATCAGGACATATAATGAGGAAGGTGGGCTTAGAGAATTTGAGACTCACAGGTCAGATAAAGGGAATAGAGACAGGGAAATGCAACGCGTAACATACTTGATGGTCTTCAGAAAATGAATGGTAAAACGGCGTTTGGGAGTGGTACCGGAAAAAGCGTGTTAAGAGTCACTAGAGATAGGGAGATGTGGAAGGCCATAATCCCCTACATCCTGAAAGGAAACCACACAAAGAAAAAAAGAAGAAGAATAAGAATGAGAAGAAGTCTTTACGAGCTTAAGCCACTGATACCTCCTCAACAGGTGTTTACTCTTGCAACCAGACTGGCAACTGGGTCCCACCCATTCACAGGCAGGTTAGCCAAATGCAGACGACAATTCTACTCCTGCAGCTTCTTCTCTCGCACTTTCCGCCTGTGGAACTCGCTTCCGTATTCTTGATTTCCTGACGGCTACAACCTCCAGAAATTTAAATGCAAAGTCAATACTCATACCACTGGACTCTAGCTCTCTCCCTGATGTAACCCCCTGCACATCAGTGGCGTTTCCGCCTTGCTCGGGGTGAAATGATTAAAAAAAAAAAAAATTAAAGTTCTCAATATCAAGAGATAGAATATTACTGTTAATACATAAACAAAATGTTACTTTGAGTTTCGTGGAGATTTGAAGAACTGCCTCTTTGACAATTGCCCCTTAATTGTCAAGAGACAATTGTTCAGGGGGCAGTTGTCCTATAACTGAAGGTTATATATACATGTCAGGAGAATTTGTTTGCCAACAGTCAGACTCGTGTTAAAATTTTATCATTCAGATTTCAGAACTTCTTGATGTTATTGGTCCGTGGAGATGATCCCAGCGTATATCATCATGGGAAATTACCTATAAACTATATCGCAATTTATGCCAAACGTTGTGAATGAAAATGGGAATTCCATGGCTGTGGTAACACAAAATCACCAGTGGGTAGTAGATTCACGCATTAAGCGATCATCCTAGTGCGCACCTAGGGATTGAGCCTACTGACCTTGTTGATCATAAAAGATGAGGCACACTCGCTCAAAACTATCTATGGCACACTCAGTATAGTTGTACAAACCACAGGTTAGCACTGTGTAACCGCCTTAACAGACAGACATGCTTGGGTAAGAGTGTCCAACCATTATATATTTTTATTTATTTTTTTATGATTGTTTCACTCCAATTAATGCAGTACTGCGACTAGTGTGCATGAAAAGAGAGTGAAAAAAGAAAAAAGGTACAAGATACAGTGGGTGTCGGAAAAAAGATAAGAGAAAGTTGGAAATACTACTGTTCAAGGTGTTAAGTGAAAGTAGAGCGAGAAGGAAGAAGAAAGAGATAAAATATAGCAAGTTGCAGTTAAACTCTTGGAGATTGTAGCTATTAGGGAAGCAAGTATGCGGAAAGTGCGAGAAAAGAATCTAAGAGAGTAGAACTGCAGGTGGCATTTGACAGTTTTGACTGTAAAATCTAATTTCCAATCTAGTTGCTTGAGCAAATTCGTGGGCCAACAGGGAGATAATCTCGTCAGAGCAGAAGCCATGAAAATATTTGTAGAAAAGACAGAGAGAAGCCATATCCCGTCGGTGAGAAAGTGCCTGAAGTCGAGCTACCAAACCGGAACGATTACATTGCAGATCTTCCCTTAAGTTTTGTCGAGAACTCTGAGATGAATAGCAGAAGCGCCTGACCAGATATGCCAACAGTATTTAATGCATGGATGAATGGTAGATTTATAAATGTGCAATATGGATTTTGACAAGAAAAAAACTTCCTGGCCTGACACAGTGGTCTGAACTTTCTAGCAGTGGTTGTAGTTATTGATTTGATGTAATCGTTCTACTTGAGGTCGGCTAAGAAAATGAGGCTGAGGAGGCACAGTGTATTGATATTGGAAGAGTAGCGTGATCCATACTGATGAAAGGTATGAAAATTTGTCGATAGTGGTTAAAGGAGGGCAGCTTCATTTTGGAAGCATAAAAATAACGGGTCATTTCTTGTCCCAGTCTACCACAGATTAGAGGTCCTCTTCAAGAGCACCAACAAGCTTTACTCTGTCAGTCTTAACGGATTTCTTACTGAGACGGGAGTAAATTGTGTTGTCATCAACATTAATGCCTACTTGTGAATTGGGTACATGTGGAAGATCATTGATGAAGATCAAAAAAGTGTACGACCTAGGATTGAGCCTTGAGTCACACCCGTATTCGTGAGATAGAATCTGGAAGCATGTCCGTTCAAAACAACCATCATTATGGGATTTGACAGAAATGATTGGATAAAATCGAATAAACGTTCATTTATGACATAGCCATGTAACTTGCACAGAATACCAGCAGAGTTACCCCGAGATGCCACAGAGAGTCAATCATCCATATTGATGGAAGGTTAAATAAGTTTCCACAGACGATTGAAAAAGTGCAGTTTTCTTTTGGCGGCGTTAAAATTAACAAGCCATTTCTTACTCCAATTAACAACAGATGCAGGGTCATTTTTTTAAAGATCAGCTGAAAATTTGACCTTATAGCTAAGACAGGAGTAAATATCTGTTAATAGAAAGGAAAAGAAAAAAAACATGTTACCGAAGAATCGACGTCAGCGAAACAGTCCAGAACAGAATGCGAAGGTGAGGGTCGTCGATGGTTTACGCTCTACAACAATGGCTAACAGAAAGATACTAAAGATACTAAAGCTACTAAAGATGTCGAACGCTTTGGAGATATCCAGGACAACAGCTCGAGTTTCGTCGTTCTTATCGAGGGCTTTGTATATGTATTTAGCGATGGTCATTAGCATGTCAGGACCATTAACGTTGCAGATTCTTCTTTAAATTTTTCAAGCATCTCAAAATATATAGTAGAAGCACCAAACTAGATATGATAGAAATATTCAATGCATTGTCCAATGGTTGATTTATAACTGTGTAAGAAACACTGGCGAGAAACATTGTTCAGCGCGATATAGTAAAACAAATTTTCTAGCAGCTGACCTACCAACTGATCCAATACAATCATTCTACTTTATTTTTGTAGAAAAAGTTATCCCGAGATGCCGCAGAGAGTCAATCTCCAGGAGCTTAGCATCATCCATATTGATGGAAGGTTAAATAGGTTTTTTACAGGCGATTGAAAAAGTGCAGTTTTCTTTTGGCGGCGTTAAAATTAACAAGCCATTTCTTATTCCAATTAACAACAGATGCAGGGTCATTTTTTTAAAGATCAGCTGAAAATTTGACCTTATAGCTAAGACAGGAGTAAATATCCGTTAATAGAAAGGAAAAGAAAAAAAAATCATGTTACCGAAGCATCGACGTCAACGAAACAGTCCAGAACAGAATGCGAAGGTGAGGGTCATCGATTCAACACTCTACAACAATGGCTAACAGAAAGCTACTAAAGATGTACAGTGAATTAGCTTTACTAACAGCAGACCTAAAATTGATTCGATATAATTTTTCCACTTCATTTCAGTGGAAAACGTTGGCCTGGCATGGCGCAATGAGGCACTCAACTGGAGGTTATCATCATGATGAAAGAAAGCAGAAAATGTTTACCAAATCGAATGAAGGCGACGAGAGACGATATCGTGAGAGCATCGCATCTGCTAGACCAATACGATAGTGGATTAGCGTTTCCAGCGACCCGTTCTTTTCAATGATGAACGGACTGAACGAGTTAATCCCCCAGATCAATGCTAATAATCGAGATATTTGTATCCCTTATTCATGAAATGTGACTTTCACGTCTGAAACGTTGATTTTCTTCAATAGCGTCTTCGCTGGGCACAGTACAAATATCTCGATCAGCTTTAGTGGCCACATAAGATATTGTCAGAACGCCATAAGTATCATAATAGTGATGCGGGCAGGGCATCGGGTCTGTCGGTTTTTTTCTATCACAAAACACAAACTTTATTTGACTTTGCTATATATATATATATATATATATATATATATATATATGTAAATTTATCATTATACTCGTTTCGAAAAACCCTCCGAGTATATACGCGGAAGGAAAGAATGGATGTAAAAAAAGAAAGAGCTAAGTACGTGAACATCAGTCAAAGTACGTAGCCCAAAGAAAAAATATCCGAGACGAGTAATCTATAACAAAAAAAAAAAAAACGCTCAATACGTAAGCAGAGCAGACAAAATAGATAACCTAAAGAGCCAACAAACCTACCTAGGTTAGACCTAACCGGATCCTCAGGGAAGAGCTAGCCTTCCCTGAAGATCCGGTTAGGTGAAACCTAGGTAGGTTTGTTGGCTCTTTAGGTTAGTTAGTTAGTTAGTTAGTTAGTTATCTATCTATCTATCTATCTATCTATCTATCTATCTATCTATCTATCTATCTATCTATCTATCTATCTATCTATTTTTACTGAAAATCCCAAAGATTAACGAAATAGTTTAACAACCGACATATTGAAAGTATTTTTTGAACATTATTTTTAATTGATACCCGTATTTGAGTAGGTATTCTGTTTCTAATATTCTGTTTGAGATATTCTGTTTTTAATGAAATAGTATATATATATATATATATATATATATATATATATATTTCATCGGGACTTACCGAGATGACACATGAACTCGTTTAATCTACATAAGCACAATTTTACTTTGTAGAAGCAGAAAGTAGGAGTAAGAGAGATAGGCAGAGTAAGAGAAATAAGCAGAGAGAAAGAGTAAAAGAGGAATCTATTCCAGCATATAACTCTGACAGCCAGACTAAACGGTATATTTTTGTACTATTGTCTTTGTAATATATTTGTTTAACACTATTTTGTCTTTGCGTTTTTATTTCTGGCCCCAATGGAATAATAACTTGGTGACGAGGTCATAACAATATATATATATATATATATATATACGTTAATGCGCAAAACTATTAGGACAAGAACTATTTTATCTTTTATGAGACATAAAAACTTTTGCACACTCCCAGTAGTGTACAAAAGTAATAGGACAGGGGTTATTTTCCTAAAAACCTCATTGAAATTCAAATACAGGGTGAAAAGCCAAGTAAATTGCTAATAAATATTGATTATTTAAAACTAGGTGCAAAAGAAATGTATTTAAAAGAAGTTAAATTTAATTTTTCCTATTTTCTATTAAACAAGTTATTTTGAAACTGCTCATTATTCTATTATCCTCGGATATAACTGACTTTTTTCTTATTACCCCCTCTCGAATTGCAAAATCTAATGTTACTTTGCAAGAAAAACTTTGGGAACAAATACAAGCTGCTTGGCAGGAGATACCATTAGATACATTGAAGAAACTTGTGATAGCAATGCCTGATAGAATGTAGGCTGTGATCAAAGCAAATGGCTATTCTACTAAATATTAAATTTATTTTGTAACAAGTATTTTTCTTGTTAAAGCATTTGTTGAGTAAATCAAATAAAATTACTTTAATTAAATTGTTTATTTTCTGTCAATATGCCTCATGAATGGTAACATAGTTCTTGTCCAAATACGTTTGCACAGTACTATATATATGTATCAAGGCAGTAAATAATTTTCTAAACATATACTGTTAAATATGAGACAATGAATGTCTATTATGTTTAATCATGAGCCGTTCTAAAAGTTGTATTTTGGCTTTATTTTCAGTTGAAAATAAAGACAAAAATTCTCCAACATTTGGATAATTTTTTATTAATTTGGTTCTAAGCTTTCGGCTCACATAAGCCATCTTCAGAGAGGTTATTAAGACGGTAACACAATAACATCCACCATCACCGACGATTTTATTTTGTGTTGACATAAAACTGCGCAAGGCAACGGCAATAGTTACCAGAAATAACAAACGCAGTTCTATGACGTCACACCGCGTGATAGCGCGAAATGACAACAGAACCATGTATTCAAAGGCAATGTAAGTTATATTTAACAATATATATATATATTATTAAGTAAATCATCGAGTCTTATATTCGACCTCAACAGAAAGCACTGGACGGCCGTGGCCGTTTCGTCCTATATTTGGGACTCTTCAGCAGTGCGCATCCACTACCAGGAATCGAACCCAGGCAGTTGTGGTTGTTAAGGTGATGTTATACCAACTGTACCATAGCGCGTTTCGTAGTTGGAGCACAGAGATATTATTCAAAAAGTAGTAGGAAACACGCTATGGATTTAGCGGCTTGGTTGCGGAAGTCGTTGCTTGGGGAGGCAAAGGAGCTTGGATTAGTTCCACCACGGAATTCGTGAGGAGCGGCGCACTTGAGCTTAATTCGTTACCTCTTCGTCATCAGGGACCGTGGTATAGTTGGTATAACATCAGCTTAACAACCACAACTGTCTGGGTTCGATTCCTGGTAGTGGATGAGCACTGCTGATGAGTCCCAAATATAGGACGAAACGGCCGTCCAGTGCTTTCTGCATTCTGCTGAGGTCGAATATAAAGCTCGATGATTTACTTCATGCTTTTTCAAATCCTCCTACTACTTCTTGAATAATATATTCGTGTAAGTTTTGTTAAATTTTTATTTTATTTTTTTCGTGTTCTTATGTTCTGAATGTTGTTGTGTTACATTCTTTGTGGACAACTTGTGGACAATTAACAATTGTGTATTTCGGTATCAATCCCTCTTTTATGCAAGTTTCATTAAAAGAAAACTGACAAGATACTGCTGTCAAGTTTTTAATTAATTTGTTCCTGCTTTCATATTCTGAATGGTGTAGTGTTACTTTCCTTGAGAACAGCCGGGTCAGATAATTTAATAATTTTAAAGTATTTTGATAGCAATCCCTCTTCTATACAAGTTTTATTAAAGACAAATGACAAGAGACTGAGGTTAAGTCATTTTTTTTAAATTCTGGTTTCTTATGTTCTGAATATTATAACAAAATTTTATTTATT
Source organism: Ascarosepion bandense (assembly GCA_037127315.1). Lineage (NCBI taxonomy): Eukaryota > Metazoa > Mollusca > Cephalopoda > Sepiida > Sepiidae > Ascarosepion > Ascarosepion bandense. Next base: position 966,629 of record JBBBDQ010001657.1, on the reverse strand, counting down.
TATTATTTTGGTTGACGGACCTGAAAAATATTGCAAATGATTCAGTAGTTGAATATGCGCAAGCAATGAAATTAATTGCACAGGATCGATTTACAATAAATGTTGTATGAAAAACTGAGCCAACCCCTAAAATTGTTTAAATGTTGAAATTTTTTTTACACATTTTTTGTCAATCGGAAAGTTTAGGGTTTGATCGATAAGATTACACTGAAAAAAGTAAAAAACAAAATGATAATCAACCAATTTACAAGTGGTGGTAATGTCGTACCGGCGAGGGATCCAAAATGGAGGATTGATTTACTATAACGTTGTATGAAAAATAAGTCCCCCATAAAATTGTTGAAATACTGAAATTTTTCCAAATTTTCTTTGTCCATCGGAAAGTTTAGGGTGTAATCGATAAGATTGCACTGAAAAAAGTGAAGAAAAAGGAAAAGAAAAGAAAAGCAATAAATTTAAAGGTGGTGGTAGTTTCCTTCAGGTCTGCCCTTTTGTTGATGACGATTTAGTTTGTTTAACATCTTTGTGCCATTTTCTTCATTCACAGACATCCTATGATGTCCAGATTTTGGTGTGTTTAACCACTGTATACTGTTTTTTTTTCAAGTTTATCTCTTATACAAAAGATTGACAGCCATGCTGGTGGAACAGTGTCAAATGTTTTACACACCAGATCGCTACCTATAATGCTTCAGAGTTCACTTTCTTTGTTCTCAACTTAAATTACTTGCCGCTATTCACAATAGCTGTACAAATATAGTAACTGTAGTATAAAAACAATTAAACAAAAATGCACTTCCTTTTAGGCCACCCTATATATATATATATATATATATATATATGCACCACCCCAATTTTCCGTCCGAACAATTTCCTCCGGCGGCCGTTCTCCACGCTGTGATGTTGTCGGATTTTTGTAGAAACCGTCGGACGAACAGCTGGGGGTACAAGATTGACTATAAGGAACGAACTTCCACAATTTGGATGAGTTGAAAGGATGCTTTATTCGTTTAGAGTTAGCCTTTTCGGTTGGGGCAGGCGAATGTGACACACAGCTCTAACTCTAATTAATGGAGATCAACAAACCCAAACTGAACGAAACAAGACGAACGGAGATCCTTCAAGCTCGCACCCGGCTGACTCCTTCCACTTAACTCGTCTTCACTTGGCTTTCTTAACTTTTCTGACTTCTATTTATTTAAATGAAAATCCGGAAATCCGGAAATCCGGAAATGCTTTAGACCACCGGTGACAAACACCGGCGACTGTAAGTCTGAAATTTCAGTTATCTTTTTTTTTTATCTTAATAAGGCTTCCGCCGGAAAAGGCTTAATGTGTGGTCCAGATACAGTAAAGGACAGCCTTTGACCGGGTCATCGAAAACCTACCCGCTGACCTTTATCACTGAGTCAAATATTTACCGGAGGACAATTTTCCTCATAAAAGAAAAAGCGTTTATTTATTTTTTTCCTCTTCTATTTCACTTTTGTTAAATATGTTTTTAAACTATTTTCTATTCTAATCTATTTTCTATTTTAATCTATTATAATAAAATACATATATGTCTAGTTATCGTGTCACATATATATATATATATATATTCATGTATAGTCATCCGCAGACAGATCTGTTTCGCTGTATCACAGCCTATGAGTACGGTTAAACTCCGATTGCTTTTTAACCCAGGATTGGAACCCGACCGAATTGGCGTCAGTCGGTGATTCTACCTCTAGACCATGGGCGTTCAGTGGAAGAAGACAGACTTTTTAGCGCATATATTACCACAATATTTTTTTTATTTTATCAAATTACGTGAATCCGAAATGGAAAAGTAGGAAGGTAAATTTCAAGAACTTGATCCTAATTAATATTAAACATTTTAAAAATTTTAATATTAAAAAATTATACAGGATGAGAGCTCAATGTAATCAAAATTACAGAGCCAATATAAATTAAAATAAATTTCCAAAATTCAAAAATGTTGAATGAAACATTTCAACATGAAATCCCTAAGAGAGATTTCACGTCTCCTCAGATTGTTGCTGAGGAGACGTGAAATCTCTTAGGGATTTCATATTGAAATGTTTCATTCAACATTTTTGAATTTTGAAAATTTATTTTAATTTATATATATATATATATATATATAATCGTATCGCCCCAAGCAAGGCATTATACTGCCACTGTTGTGCATGGGGTTACATAGAAGTGGGTGTCAGGAAGCGGGTAGGAGAGGGATAAGAATACTGCAGAAATGAGATGGGAGCGCCAGAGAGAGAGAGAGAGAGAGAGGCTGCAAGTTAGTGATATATATATATATATATATATATATATATAATGCTGAAGTCATATGTCAAGGTGCATTTGAAAGTCGATGATGGGGTTGCTTATAAAAGTGATTGAAAGGGCACAAGTAAGAAAGGCGAGATCAGAAAGAGCGCCTCGATTTTCGTTGCTAGCATTCGACCACTTGATCGTTTCAAAGTCATTCGCAACATCCCCGCCTTTATCTCTTCAAAAGCCAAACTCTGTAATTTATCAACCAAGCTTTCTTGATCCATCGGTTTGACACGGCGTAATAATACAATTGAAAGTGGCCTGGCCGACCGAATAATATTACCAGACGAAATAACCAACACAGATCAACTATATATAGTATATAGTTATTATTATTGTTATAATAATATCACATTTCAACTCAAAAGCTATCAAAACTCGATGCTCAATGCGCGATCATCAGGCAATGAAGTGTGGTTCAGTTACGGGGATCACACACACACGCACACACACACACACATACATATGTGTGTGTGTGTATGTATGTGTATGTGTGTATACTGATAAGGAAATTTTGAAAAAAAATAAAAATAAAAAATAAAAATAAAGAATGCCACCAGATTAGTTAAATGTAGTGGATAGGGAGGTTATTATAACTTAAAAGAATTTTGGGGGTAGACCAATGAATATTGAAAAATTAGAGTGTAGCAATGTATTGTATTGACAGGAGAAATTGACAGTTGTTTCAGTTTAAATAAGGAGGGAATAAAATGTAGTCAATATATTATTTTAGATACAACGAGATTGAAATTTAAACAATAAAATATTTGTTTTTCAAGGGTGTTGTTAATATAAAGACACAATTTCAATGTAAGGAAGTAGATCGTAAAGTAATTAAATTTGTTATAAAAGGCAGAATTACTCTATTTTAGAGATAACTGGTATATATATTTATATATATATATATATATATATATATATATATATATATATATATATATTAATTCAGATACTTCAATCCAAGGGAAAAAAGCAGGAAGGTAAATTCCAAAAAACCCGATCCTAATTAATATTAAAAATTTATTTTAATATTAAAAAATGATACAGGAAGAGATCTCCATGTAATAAAATATTACAGAGCAAATATATATTAAAAAAGGATTAATTCAAAGATGTTGAATGGCCATTTCGATATGAAGATCCCCACGGGGGACGACACATCACCTCAGCAACAGAAAAGGATTTTTCTGTTGCTGAGGTGATGTGTCGTCCCCCGTGGGGATCTTCATATCGAAATGGCCATTCAACATCTTTGAATTAATCCTTTTTTAATATATATATATATATATATATATATATATATATATATATATCGTGTATCTTTGTACGATTTTGTATGGTCTCTTTGTGAATATAGATATATAGTGTGCACATTGCCGAAGATCAACATTCCACCTCTTTTTTCTTCTTCTATGTGCTGTGTCTCTTCAGGACGTTGAGGAACTAAAAACTTCTGTCTTTGTAGCTCTTAATGACATTTTATCTATCTTTCCCAACCCCTGCACCGCGATCCATTCGCTCAAGCTCTCAACTTAGGTTCTCTCTTACCTTCAGTCTGTCTGGTGAGTATCAAATTTTCTAAGTCCACTTTCCTCATTATGTGCCCCAGACATTTTAGCGTGATCAACGCCTGAACAATACCAGCACGCTGAAACCGTGGGCGACGATGACTTGTGGCTAGCATAACCATTGTCGACTCTTTAAAAGGTTCCGTCTACCCAATTTCACTCACTAACCCCAACCCTAACTCTAGCCATGATCAACACGTGGTATTATTTTCAGGAATGTTTTAAAGGTACCGCACGCTGGGATCGCCTTATTCATCCAGACCGATCACATTAATAATTCACCTTACTGACAAACCGACCATTGTTGGATTCGAACCTGGGTCGCATGGTCGGAAATCTAACGTTCTAACGATTCGAACACGTGCCAGACTTAGAAACACGAAAACGAAACACTTTTCCGTAAGTGGGGCAAAGATCTGGGACTTATAATAGAGGAAGTATTCTTCGTGTGTGTCTTCGATGGCTTTACAATTTGAACAGTGTCTATAGAGAAGGGATTGTGGTGCATTGGATATCGGCTCGGGACGAGAAATTGGGGAGCCGAGTTCGAATTCCAGCTGAATTCATTGCATTCACTTACGCGCAAATACCCTTGGGAAAGGTATTAATCCGTCTCTTCCCTCCAGTTATGGGTTAAATAATAGGACAGATTGGGTTCTATAGCCTTGGTCGGCAACCAGTCTACCGCAGAAAGCAATGGCAACCTACTGCGGGATAATCTTCTGCCCAGTCAGTCATGATCGCCCAAGCGTGTATCACGTATAGCACTTAACTGACTGACTATAGAGAAGGGTCACCAACAGACTCAATCACCGACAAACTTTTCTAATTTGCAATAGAGAATATTACAGATCTTCAGGACGGCCCTGATGTTGGTTAGATGGTTGTTTTGTTTTTATGGCAAATCAACCTCGGCAGGTCATTTATTGCCAACTAAAATTTTTTATTTATTTATTGCTGGTAATACCTTTTTCTTTCAACAATTTATTGTTATTTTTTATAGAAGTTTTTGTGTCCAGTAATACTTTTTTCTTTTCGAGTATCAAGATTCATTGGGATTTGTTTTTGAGGGCAGGGTCTCTAAGTCCTACCCTGTTATTTAATCCATAACTGGAGGGAAGGGACGGATTAATAGCTTTCCCAAGGGTACCAGTGCTTAAGTGAATGCAGGGTATTCAACTGGAATTCGAACTCGGCTCACCGATTTCTCTTTCTGAACCGATATCCACTGCACCACAACGCATATCCGTCACTAAACGCTTACAGCACCTGGTATCCCCAACTGGTCACCCATGTAAGTACTGACCAGGCTCAACGTTGCTTCGGTGATCGAGCGAGAATTGGTGTATTCAACGGGATATGGCCCCGGCCCTGATGCAATCCCTATATTACTTGGACTAATAATCTTATCTTTTAGGGATATATTTCAATTTCGAAAATTGTTAAAAATCCCTACTAGTGATTAACTTTGATGTATAAGGTTGTTCAACTATAACTCGATGTTTCAGATTGTTTTCATTCATCTTTACGAGGAATATAACATGAATACATAACAAATTCTCTTTTGTTCATCACCTAAGGAATAATTTTGTCTGCGTCTAAAGAAAGAGGAAGTTGGAAGAGATCATTCAGAGAAAATATTCAATAAATAATATGTAGATTAGAGGGGAAACTGACAGAGTAATTTATTTGGCAGAGAAGGGGACATGGAAACTTTAAGTTTTTTTAAATTGAAAAATAAACTATGAATGACAGCCCAAAATACATGAAGTCATTTTTCGGTGGGAATGGATTTCATCAACCGGAACTTGCGCAATGCTAACAAATCATGCACAGGCGCATTGTTATTGTGGGGAATGGTCTTTTCTCCTGGACAATTTCTCGTTACACTTGCATCTATTCTTCGTGATTTTGGTTGACGCTTTCTTGCGTCAGTGTGTTTACATTCTCAGGCTTTCGCCCGTGTAAATAAAAATAAATCGATTTCTGCAGCGCATGTACAAGTTGCGATTGATGAATTGTCGTCCAAATGACGCAAAAATGAGAATAGCATTGACATCTTATTTCAACAGATATATTTACTAAAATTGCACAAAAATATGTTGCAATAACAAAAAGTAGATGTATTCGATAAAATCGTTATGGACTTCAATCATGGCTCCCAGACGACTTACAAAAAAAGTTTAAGTTGACGAATGCTGCCATAATTCTTGCCTTCAGTTTATCTTTGGTATTACAATGAGTTTTGTTGGTCTCTCGCTCAACTGTGCTCGACACATAATAATCAAGTGAGTTGCGGTCTGAAAAGTTAGGTGACCAGATGTAAAGAGTAATGCGATTGCAAAAATTGTCTGACAGCCATAACTGGAACCTTTTACTTGTGTAAAATGGTGCAGCGTCTTGTAAGTGCGAGGAAAGAAGCTGCAGGAGTAGAATTGTCTGCACTTGGTTGATTTCACTGTGAATGGATGAGACCCAGTTGCCAGTCTCGTTGCACTAGTAAACACCTGTTGCAGATGCACCAGTGACTTAAGTTCGTTGGAGCAGAAGCCATGAAAGTATTTATAGAACAGACAGAGGGAAGCCACATCCCGTCGGTGGGAAAGTGGCTGTAGTCGAGCCGCCAAGTTGGCACCTATTGCATTACTGATGCTACTTTGGAGCCTGCCAAGAACACCGAGGTGAACAGCGGGCACACCTGACCATATATGGCAGCAGTACTCCATGCATGGTTGATTTGTATATATGCAGGATGGTTTCAGGCGGGAAAAAAACATTCTGGCCCGACATAGTGACCCAACCTTTCTAGCAGTGGATTTAGCTACTGACTTAATGTAGTGGTTCTACTTGAGATCAGAAGAGTGGGTAAAGCCGAGGAGGCACAGTGTATTGCTCTCGGGGAGACTTGCTTGGTCCATGCTTATGGGAGTCAGGAGAGGTTGCCTGTGATGATTGACAGACAGCAGCTTGGTCTTAGACGCACTGAAATTTACAAGCCACTTTTTACCACAATTCACCACAGAATGTAGATCCCTCTTAAGATCAGCAGAGAGATTATACTTGTCCGCCGCGCCGGGAAGTTTAAACTGAAAAGATAAACTATGAATAATAGCGCAAAATACATGAGTAGATTATTATATTGTGATTGATTTTGATTTGTTGCAAGTCAGTCAGTAAGTTAATTGCCATACGTGATACACGCTTAGGCGACCATGCCTCTTTCGAGATATGACTATCTATGCAGGCGATATTTCTGCAGTAGCTTCTTTCTGTGGTAGACATGTTGCCAGTCAAGGCCATCTGTCCTGCTTTTCAACCCATAGATGGCGGAAGAAAAATGGATTATTACCTTTTCCATGCGTAAGTGAATGAAGCGAATTTATATGGAATTCGAACTTCGGAGCCGTTATTTATTACCCCACAACGCACCTCCTTGTAGCAAGTTAGTCAGTTAAGTGCCATACGTGAAACACGCTTGGGCGATCATGTCTCGAAAGAGACATGACTGACTGTGCAGAAGATTATCCCGCAGAAGGTTGCCATTGCTTTATGCGGTAGACTGGTTGCCAGCCAAGGCTATAGAACCCAATCTGTCCTCCTATTTAACCCATAGCTGGAGGGAAGAGACGGATTAATACCTTTCCCAACGGTATTTGTGCGTAAGTGAATGCAACGGATTCAGCTAGAATTTGAACTCGGCTCCCCGATTTCTCATTCTGAGCCGCTATCCACTGCACCACAACGAAGAGCTCTGCTAATAGCTAAAATGTGTAACGCAACTTGTACCTGTAAATTTTTGATCGAGCTGCAGCGGTTGGTTCATTTGGCGTGGTATTAGCCATGTCAGGCGTATGTGTAATAGAACTGTCATATCATAAACGTATTAGGATCGAACGAATGACGCGTTATTGAGTTATCTGTCAACGGCGATGGAAGGGGTTGGAGAGGAAATGGAGTGAATCAGACGCTGGTCGACGAGAGTAAGAAATAGACGAAGAGTTGGAAGAAGGTGGTGGGAATGTATAAGCATAGCCAATTTAGGCACACACAATGAAGTTATTGAAAATAAATCCTTATTCGTATATATTTGTAATATTCTGAAAGATGATCTATCTATCTATCTATCTATCTATCTATCTATCTATCTATCAAGTTATAAGGAATTAATGATTTCGTTTTTATTCCGACACTATTTCTTATATTAAAGTCTTCGCCCCTGTCAAACGGCTCAATGTCTTTTAGTCAGTCAGTCAGTCAGTCAGTCAGTCAGTTAAGTGCCTTACGTGATACACGCTTGGGCGATCATGTCTCGAAAGAGACATGAATTAGTGGGCAGAAGATTTTTCTGCAGTAGGTTGCCATTACTTTCTGCAATAGACGGGTCGTAAATAGAACTCAAACTCTCCTGTTATCTGACCCATAGTTGGAGAGAAGAGACCGATTAATACATTTCCGAAGCGTATTTGTACATAAGTGAATGTAACGAATTCAACTGGAATTCGAACTCGGTTCTCCGATTTCTCGTACCAAGCCGATATCCACTGCAACATTACGCACATTCTTTTAGTAAGACTCTCAAATTCATAGAGAAAAAAGGGGTGTCTACTCAAACATGTGTATCCACCAAAATATAACGTTTGATATATATATAGTGTTGAGTTATAATATTTAGCACTAAGATTGTCGTTTTTCAGTAATTTTACTGGCAAATAGTATTTTAGCAAGCAGTATTTTTAATCGTAAAGTACTAGATATTAGGTTGGATATAGAGCCTTGATAGTTTGAAAGTAACAAGTTATTTGTACTAAAACTATATCTATACTATTAGTTCGTTGTTTCATTTGGAAAAGAATTATTTCCGTTACCTAGGTTTTTAATACGTATGTGTACTGTTCTAATTTAATAATGATCAACACTAATTACATATATATATATATATATATATATATATATATATATATATATATATATATATATTTAAGTAATTCTTCGAGTTTTTATTCGGCCTCAACAGAATGCAGAAAGCACTGGACGGCCGTTTCGTCCTATATTTGGGACTCATCAGCAGCGCGCATCCACTATCAGGAATTGAAACTGATGAGTCCCAAATATAGGACGAAACGGCCGTCCAGTGCTTTCTGCATTCTGTTGAGGTCGAATAAAAACTCGATGAATTACTTAATTATTTCAGATCCTCCTACTATTTCTGTTATATCGTTGCTTGAACCAGCTTATAATGCTCTGGAGTGAGCTGCTTGGTGAGTGTAGTCGTGGCTCTGGGAGGCACCGTCCTATGTGTAAAGAAACTTGGATGAGTTCCACCGCAGAATATGTGAACGAGCGGCGCATCATCGAGTTTAATTTGTTACCTCTTCGTAACTGTGGCCCGTGGTACAGTTGGTATGACGTTTGCTTAATAACATAACTGTCTGGGTTTCAATTCCTGGTTAGTGGATGCGCACTGCTGATGAGTCCCAAATATAGGACGAAACGGCTGTCCATTGCTTCCTGCATTCTGTTGGAGTCGAATAAAAACTCGATGAATTACTTAATTATTTCAAATCCTCCTACTATTTCTGATTTATATATTGTCACTCGCAGACAGATCTGTTTCGCTGTATCACAGCTCATCAGTACAGTATATATATATATATATATAGTGTATCGAGGCAGCAGCTCATTTTCTAAACATATACTGTTAAATATAGCAGCCAATGAGTATCTATTATGTTTAACCCTCTAGGGCCATTCGTATCATATTTGATACAGTATTTCCCTATAAGGAAATATTTGGTATTTCCCTATAAGGAAACATTTGGTATTCATTGACTGAGCAGTCAGTACTGCTTTCATTTGAAATTTATAAAATATTTCTCTTAAAAAATTTTTCAGGAAAATATTTCTTTCAAGGCTTGTTTTCATACTGTATCAAATATGATACGAATGGCCCTAGAGGGTTAATCATGTTCTGAACATCGTATTTTGGCTTTAATTTCATGTGAAAATAACAAAAATTGTACAACATTTGGATATGTTTTTATTATGCTGGTTCGAATCTTCCCGCTCACATGAGTCATCTTCAGAGAGGTTACAGGGACGTTAGCATAAAAACATCCACCATCAAAGATGATTTTTTCGTGTATTGACATAAAACATTGCTATTCTTTGTCTGTTATATATATATATATATATATATATATATATATATATATATATATATTACGTCTGTTGGGTTGTGCTTTTGACAGTGAATAAATTCTTGTTGTATTATGACGCTCTCTTGTTGAGTGGCAAAGTACGCCGATGACTTCGCGAGATAGGCTTGTTAACCATTACATCACGTCCAAGGCCCTATCTTAGTACAACGGGCTGATATACTATAAACACTTTGTTTACACGTTAATAAAATGAGGATTGCTCGTCAAGCGACATTTAACGTCGCAACAGAATGTCACACAAAGCTTTCTGTTTATAGCAATTCCCCTTTCGGCAATTCCCCTTTTTGAAGACAACTTTTTCTTCAATCTGCTACAGGCTGATTTAAAAGTTTAAATAGACTCTACAGGCCATTTACTAATCGTGTCATTTAACCAATTCTGATTCAGTTTCCCTATGCCTCTTCTAGAAACACTTTCGCGGCTTCTGCTCCGATGAACTTAGATCATTGGTGCCGCCTAGGTACGAATTTACACGAGATACTAGATTAGCAACTAGATCCCACCCTTTTACAGTGAAACAGATAAGATGTAACCGTAATTTCTACTCCAACAGCTTCTTTTCTCGCGTTTCCCTTCCTGTGGAATTTCCTTCCACATGTCTGCTTTTCCGACAGCTACAATCTCCAGGAGTTTAAATGTAAGGTCAATAGACACCTCATATCATATCTATTCTCCCAATACTCTCACCATCTACCCAACCCTCATTCTCGGTATCCTTACCCGTCTATCACCCTCCTTCTGACATTTCATATATCTAAAATTCCTTTCTCACCACTTTCCCCTATGTAACCTCTTGCGCAATAGTGAGAGTGAAATGCCTTGCTCGGGGTGAAACGATTATATATATTAAAAAAAGTTAAGTAGGTGAGCTAATAATATTTGTAGAAAACCGTCTAGTTATACTTTGCTCATATAATGTGACCATGTCTTGTAGTTCAGTAACACTTAGGTGAGTCCAGTGAATTACTTTGGGGTAGTCAGTTGTAATAGGGCTTGGAAAATTTAACAGTCACTGAACATGTTGAAGTTAATAGAACAAGAAAAAAGGGAATAACGAACTAAAGGCATTGTTTAAATGGTTAGCAGAACAATTTGTTTAGAGAGATAGCAAAAAGACAATCACTGTTAAGAGCTACAAAAGACAGGTCGTTGTGGAGAACCATGATCGCTGATGCACTATAGAGATCCGACATGGACAGAAGAATTAGAATGAGCTTGTGTAAACGGTTGGCAGAACAGGGATTAGGAGAGATAGAAAAAAAGACAATCAATGCTAAGAGTTACAAAGGACTGGCCATTGTGGAGAACCATGATCGGCTAAATCCTAAAGAGAAACGGCAAAAAAGAGGTCTATTTATAGGAATCTTAATGAAGACAATGTACACGGATCTAAGTAAAATAAACTACCAAGAATTACTACGCTGATAAATCTAAGTATAGTACTTAAAGAAAAGGCAGGGGTTTTGGCGGGAAAAATTGGCGGCAGCGTTTGTGTGACGTCATCAAAGCGTCCACTTTATAGGCAGTTTGTTCCCAATGAGACGCTCACTTCCGGTCCTTCTTGATCTGTTTTTCTCTAAGATTGACTCCTTTGATAGGATTTGTCGAAAGCAGCAGGCCGGGACGATTAGTTGGCAGCTGGCCATCGTAATTTATCTTCGCCTTCTTCAGTCCTGCTGTGTTGGAGAAGAAATCTAAACTCCATATTTGCTTCATCTCTAGCCAAGTGGCTAACTGAAAACTTTTCTCACGGTTTGGCGCAGCCCCTGATGTGTTACTGGTTGTGTCCGGTGGAAGCGGACTGTTATGACGGCCAGAGTTTGGCACGACACAAAACAAGTCAGGACAAATCAGTTATACATTCAGACAGACCTACGTAAGTACAATTGGCTGTGATAATTGCCTGTTTGTTACAATGACAAAAGAAGACTTTGACAGTGTGGCAACTAGTTTATGATTACTGTTAATTTTTAAGACGGAAATTTGAGAAAATATTCAAATTAACAAATAATGATATATTTAAACTTATTTACTTGTGAATGAATTAAGTTTATCGTTTATTTTTGGCAAATGTATCGGTCAATTAGGATGTTGTAGTGCCGTGGATATCGACTCAGAACAAGAAATCGGAGAGCCGAGTTCGAATTCCAGAGAATTCATTGCATTCACTAAAGCACAAATATCATTAGGAAAGGTATTAATCCGCCTCTTTCCTCCAGTCATGGGTTAAATAACAGGATAAATTGGGTTCTATAGACATGGCTGGCAACCAATCTACCGCAGAAAGTAATGGATAATCATCTGTCCAGCCAGACATGTCTCTTTCGAAACACAACCGCCCTAAGCGTGTATCACGTATGGCACTTAACCAACTGACTGATCGATCAATTTGTTCCGAAAGCTAAAGGTAGTATTAAGAGAAAATTTTTGAGGAAACAAAGAAAGCCCCCCCCCCTCTCTCTCACAGGCAGGGTGTGGCGAGTCTATCACTACTCTATCGCTACTAATATGAAAAGTGCTAGGGCGAACTACATTTCTTGGTTTTGCAAGGTCTAACCCTCCGTATACCACCGGCGTAAAGTAAGTTCCAATCAGTTTCTTTCCGAGTCAACCGTTATCTTCCCCACCGATCGATAAAAACTACCCCTTAATGTAACCCTCTACCTCGAGTAGCGCTCAGACTTTGTACAAGGTGAATATTACTGTAAAAAAAGGAAAGAGTTCAGAACTGCTATTCAATACCAATTTTTTTGTATGGCAGTGAATGCGGGACAATTCTTTACAAATGGAGAGGGGAGAAAGCAAAGATGTAGTTTTACAGAAGGATGCTCAGAATAACATAAACGGTACATGTAATCAACGAGGAAGTTGTAAAGAAAATGGAAACAAAAATGTGTTCTTTAGAATCAGAGATAGTTGAGATTTCTAGCATACATATTGAGGAAAGGAAGCTTAGAAAATTTGACACACATAGGACATAATGAAGTCAAGAAATAAAACAGCGAGTAAATTACATGACAAGCTTGTGAAAATGAATGATAGAACATGGGTTAGGAGGGATAGTAAAATGGCAAACACTGCTTAGAACTCCAAGGAATAGGAAATTGTGGAGAGCTATCCTCACCTACGCCCTCAAAGAACACGTCATAAATGGAGAAGTAGCAAATTTCACTTATTTCTTTCTTATTTCTTTTCTCGTTCCCCCTTAACACATGGTAGCCATTTCAGTTTTATATTAGTAATCAGAACACATTACATTACATTTAGACATATGGCTCTGTTGTTAATATTTAGGTCTCACGTGATTCTATGACGTCATACGTCAGAGAAACACATTACTAATTTCCGGCCTGAGTCTGCTATTAGGTGACTGTTATAGCAATGTTTTATCTCATCATATAAGAAATTCCATCATTAATGGTGGGTATATTTATGTTAACGTCCCTACAACAACTCTGAAGATGGCTCATGTCAGCCGAAAGCTTAGATTCAGCATAATAAAAAATATCGAAATGTTGAACAATTTTTACCTTTATTTTCATCTGAAATTAAAACCAAAATAAGATGTTTAGAACGGTCCATGATTAGACATTCATTGTCTGCTATATAGGTTTATATATATATATATATATATATATAGAGAGAGAGAGAGAGAGAGAGAGTCATCGGCAGACGGATCTGTTTTGCTGTATCACAAGTCACCAGTACGGTTAGACATCCGGTTGCTTCTAGCTAAGATTGAAACCCAACTGAATTGTCGTCAGTCTGCGATTCTACCTCTGGGCTATGGGCGCTCGGCAGAGGAAGGCGGCCATTAGCGTGTTATATACAATGTAAACACACGCCAGTAGCCAAGACTGTTCAAATTCATTACTGAATTAACGATGTGTAGATGCATCAGTACCTACTGTGTTTTTAAAGTCTACCATTTCTCCATAGTGCTCAATCGGGGTGTGAATATATATATATATATATATATATATATATATATATATATATATATAAATTTATAAGTATTCTTACGTCAAAGCAACATGATTTCTTTATGATTAACAAACTATTTAGCATGTTCAAAATCTTTCTATTCTTGTTTCGTACAACGCTGAACCCGACCAGCAACACTTTTCCAAACCGTTTGACACATTTCGACATTAATTTCAGAAAGCTTATCAGAAACTGCTTACTTTTATTCTGGAATAGTTTCCAGTTTGAGCGTGTAAACAAGATCCTCCAGTACACCTTCATAAGAAAAAGTCTGGTAGCGTTAGGATTGATGATCGCTATGACTACTCAATTGTTCCACGTCATCCTATCTGTCTTAGCTTGAAAAGTATGCGGTCCTTTCGCTGGACCCTGTAGAGTTAAAATGATACAAAGTTGTCCGGATTACATTAGACATAAATGCTCGGTTTACACAATAAGCAGATAGATAATCATGGGATAGGTTTAAACTAACTTCACAAAGGTAGACGTCGATCGGCCTTACACAACAAAATTGTAGTTATAGGTCTGATTTAAACATATACCAGAAAGTCAAAAAGATAAGCACAGGTCCGATTTGTATCAGAAACAAATAATTCGACATAGATATTGTTATACACTAAAGTCAAATAAGTAATGATAGGCCCCTTTTACTCTAGTGTCAAATAAGCAGACATAGGCCCGGTTTACACTATAGTCAAGTGTGTAGACATGCGAGAAAGTCCGGTTTACATTCAATTTAGGTAAATAAATATTGGTCCGATTTTTCTTTGAGTCAAATGTAGAGGCATAGGTTTTGTTTCCGCTAGAGTCAAACAGATTGTTGTAACACTAAGGTGAAAAAGATAAATATTGTCCTGGGTTATCCTTGAAAAAAAAAAAAGACATAAAACTTGTTTACACCAGAATAAAAAAAAAGATAGGCAGTGGTCAGATTTAAAGTAGACAATAAGGCATAGTTTGGTGTACACAAGAGTCTAGTGTGCATTGTGATGTAGTGGATTTCGATTCGGAAAGAGAAATTGGAGAACCGAGTTAAAATTCCAGTTAAATTTGTTGTATTCACTTAGGTGCAAATACCCTTTGAAAAGTTATTAATTCGTCGCTTCTCCTTCCGGATATGAGTTAAATAGCAGCATAATAGATTGGGTTATGTAACCTTGGTTGGCAACCAGTCTACTGCAGAAAGTAATGGCAACCTAATGCAAGAAAATCTTCTGCAAAGTAAGTCATGTCCCGAAAGAGACATGATCACCCTAGCGTGTATTACGCATGACACTTTACTGACTAACTAGTAAACAACCAGTTTATGTTTCAGTCATAGGTCCTGTTTACACTAGATTCCAAAAATAGATAAGTCTTGCTAACAGTAGAGTATAATAAGTAGACGTTAGTCTAGTTTACGCCTGAACCAAAAACAATGGCACATGTCAATGTTTAAACTAGAGTAAACAAATATAGGCAGTGGCCTGGTTTGCAGAAGATAAATAGGTAGATAGAGTGAAAACAGAAGACGTTAGTCCAAATTAAACTAAAATCAAATAATTAGAGATGCGGCTTATAACAGAATCAAATGGACAAAAGTTAGATTTACACTAGTGTAAATCTCGACTTCAGTCACTTTCTCACCGCCGCAACGTGGCTTCCCTCAGTCTTTTCTACAAATATTTTCATGGCATCTGCTCTGACAAGCTTTTTGTTCCTCGTGCTCCATCCGCATGAATTTAAGCGTTCTATTAGATTGGCGTCAAGGTCCCACCCTTTTACCATTGAAATAAATAAATATAACTGATACTTCTATTCGAACAGTTTCTTTTCTCTCACTTCTCGCTTTATGGAACTCCTTTCCGTTCACTTACTTCCCTGGTTACTAAAATCTCCAGTTATTTCAATGCAACGTCAATTACCATCTTCTGTCTTCTTGAATCCTATAAATCTTTTATCAGTTCTTCAACGACCTCTGTACCCATTTTTTTCACTCAGTATAACCCCTACACACTAGCGGTGGGGACCGTGCTTGGGGTGAAATTATTAAAAAATAAATGAATCACTGAAATGTTAAGTTTATGGACATTTTGAAGTGGTGTAATAGCTAGCAAATGGATGGTCTTACTATATCAAATATGACTGTGTAGTGAGTTTGATTCTCACTATTTGCTACTTACGGCCTTGTGTCACATATAAGTTACGTTTTGTAAATCGCAGAACGTTTACGCTTCGATGAAGTGTAAACGTTAGTAAGCATGTCACGTTAGATCAATTACGACTGGGTAGTGAGTTCGATACTCACTGGGAGATCCATAATTTTGGCGATTGCTACATCCAAGCTGACACTAAGAAAATCACCATTATTTCAGATTTGCACTAGATGTGATAAAGTTCGATGAAAGTCACATTTGCTCCAGACTCAAAAAGCTGGACTTTAGTCTGAAAATATCCACGCGACAGCTGACAGACACGACATATTCTACGCCTTTCATGGCAGAGGAAATTAATTTAGTAAAAAGACTATCTTATATTTTGAAACACTGCGTTATATAACACTAAGATAAGTTTGACCAAACCATAAAAGGGAACAGTTTGAAAATGTTAGTTTGTTAATTATAAAAAAAATCATGTTTTTAGATGAGAATACTTATTAATTCCCTCAAACTCTTCTTCTTCTTCTATGTGCCTTGTCCCTTCAGGACGTAGGCGATCATGGCTCTCCACGTCTCCCTATCTCTTGTGGCCCTTAGTATGTTTGTTCCTGTTACTCCTGGCAACTCCCGCTCTGTCATCCACCCAACCAGGCCCTGCAAATATGTTATCCGTTGCCTTCCTCTGTCTCTCTTTGCCTCTATCTGGCCAGTCAGTATCAGGTTCTCCAAGCTGTCCTTCCTCATTGCGTGTCCCAGGAACTTCAGTTGTCTCTTCCTGATGCTCAGTATTAATTTCCTTTTGGTTGCCATTCTTTCCAACACCTCATCGTTGCTTGCATGCTCAGTCCCCGATATCCGCAGCATCCTTCTGTAGAACCACATTTTCGCTGCTTCCAGTTTTGTCCTCATTTTCGATGTTTATTGTCCAGCATTCACTGCCGTATTGAAGAACTGACATCACATAGCAATCCAACACTCTTTTCTTTGTTTCTAGTGAAATTTTCCTGTGTGTTAGTACTTTACTTAGTTTCTGGAACGCGTCCTTGCCCATGCTAATTCGCCTTCGGATCTCTGTGTCGCACTTTTCATCTCCTGTTAAAACACTTCAAACTACTTAAATTAATTTCTATTCAAAAGTTAACTAAAAAAACAACAAAAAACGGTGTTACTTATATCTCACCCATTATATGTTTTCGTTATTTTATGTGTTTTTATTATTCTGAAAAGTATCGAATTTTCAATTGTTTATATTATTCAAAAGGTTTCAGCGAGAATCTCGCCGACATACGAGATCACATCAATTAGTCTGTGACTGTATGTCTTCAGTGTTTTACCTGGTTATTTTCTTCTTGTCTAGCAGACATTGGCTTTTTCTACTTAGATTACACGAGTTGAATCTCATTCATAATAAACACAACTAATTACTCGTCAGTTAATTAGCTTTGTCATCGAGGAATGCACACTTGTTAGCTTGTCAAAAATACGGATATTAGAGCAATAGTCATGAAGAACGGTGCATCTTGGTGGAGAGAGCAGTTTAAAAAAGATTTAGAAATATTGGAATGGCCGCTTTCAAGAAATCAAGATTGTGATGCGATAGAAAAGATTTGTTTAATTATCATTATCTTGGTTAAGTTTTTTTTTAGCGGGGGCGTTCATATTGGCAATCAAAAGTCATCGAATTGATTCTGTCTTTGAAAGCAGCGACGAACATTTAGAGAAATGGCAGACAAAATGTCTGTGTTGGTCGTAGACAGCACTCGAAGAAGCTCACAGTGAAAGAAGCAGGTAGAAGCAAAAACACAAAGGAAGAAAAATTGGAAAAAAATGAAGTGCGTATAAAGAAATCTGAAATAAGAATGAAAATAACAACAACAAAAAAACTAAACAAACTTTTTCTTTTATGTGCCCTGTCCTTTCAGGACGTAGGCGATCATGGCTTTCTACGTCTCTCTATACCTGATGGCTCTCAGTATGCTTTCATCTGTTACACCTCGCAACCCCCGTTTCCTCATCCACCTGATCAGGCTCTTCAAATATGTTCCTCTGTCTCTTTTCCCTTCTATCTGGCCTGTCAGTATCAGGTTCTCCAAGCCCTCCTTCCTCCTTGCCCCAGGAACTTCAATTGTTTCTTCCTGATGCTCAGTATTAATTTCCTTTTTGTTGTCATACATTCCAACACCTCATCATTGTTTATATGCTCAGTCAATGATATCAGAAGCATCCTTCTGTAGAACCACATTTCCGATGTTTAAGTTTTTTTCCTCATCTTCAATGATAATTTCCAGCATACAAAAATTAGTCTGATGTTAATATTTTTTCTCTCCAGCGTCTTCTTTGTCAGTGTGTTAGAATAAATACAATCAAAACTAATTTGGTAATTCTCGATTTCTTCAATACCACTCACCACTCTCTTGCCATGATTTATTATTTTTCATTCCTACATAGTCCTCGGTATGGCCAATAAACTACAAGGAATCTGATCGGAAAATTGGAGGTTTTGAGGAGCCTCTAATTTGTTATTGTACACAAGCTTAGCCAGACCTAAGGTTTGTAGCACCTGCTAGGGTCTTAGATACGCAAAAATAGTGAACCTCAAACAAAAAGAAGACACTATGAATGTATAAAGATATAGTAAAATTGACAACGAAACATTTTTATTTGAAAACATTACCAGCAATACATACTTGTAGTAAAATTACAAATACCTATCCTCTCTATTATAATAAAGACCGTTGTGTATTGACACCAAATCGGTCGAGTTTCAATCCAGCCTAAAAACAGGTGGCTGTCTAGCCACACCGATAAGCTGTGATACAGCAAAACAGGCTTGTATGTGGATGACGAATATATATATATATCCCTTCTGTCACACACACACACACACACACACGCAGAATAGCGAGGCAGCGTAGGCTGAACTCATTTTCTTTACAACTAATTATTAAACTTTACTGCCAGTTTTTAAAGCACTTGCCACGTGCTTGCTCTTTAACCGTGACTTATTATATTTTATACTTTGCAATAATTATATCGTCGAGTATTTAAGAACATATATATATATACATATTGTCATCTGTAGACAGATCTGTTTCGCTGTATCACAGCTCATCAGTACGGTTAGACTCCGATTGCTTTTTAACCCAGGATGGAAACCCGACCGAATTGGCGTCAGTCGGGGATTCTACCTCTGGGCTATGGGCGTTCGGTGGAAGAAAGCAGACGTTTTAGAGCATATATTATCATTATACGCGCCCAATAGCTAGAGTGCTCTAATTCATTTTACTGAATGAGCGATGCGTATACGCCAGAGTAGCTACTGTTTTTCAAAGTCTACCATTCTTCCAGAGTGCTCAAGCAGGGTGTGAGAGCGTATATATATATATATATATATATATATATATATATATATATATATCCTCTCTATTATAATAAAGGCTGTTATAAATATAATATAATATAATATAATATATCCCTGCTGTCACGCTCAGGAGTTTAGATAATTTTGTTTTTTCTTTTCCTATGCCTCAGTGAATGGTACTCAATAGTAGGTCATCAATATATATTTTACCATCATTTCGATAAAAGTACCTTTCCGTCATTTTTGACGGCACGGGTCAACTAGTTTATAACAAAATTAAGAAAAGATTTTTAAAGTAAAATGACCAACTATACATATTTTACTCGAGAGAGTAGAATTATCAACAATACATTTCATAGAAAAATGACTAACAATTGATTTTATCTGAAGTTGAGGCATACCATTGCGTTCAAAATATATTTAATTGAAGACATAAAACTATGTTATAAATATTTCGTTTTCGGTGTTAAATAACCCATAGAGGTGTTGACACGCCGCTAAACATAATCAACTGACCAACCAACCAAGATTTCTCACAATTCGTTTACTCCTAGTTCTTTAATAACCATAACCGAGGATTGCACTGAGCTGTAATTAGAGAGCCTCTCAAGTCGGAACTAGCTTGCTACTAGTAATAGTTACATTTGATGGTCGACTGTTCGTTTTGAGCATAACCGTCTGGTTAGCTAATTCCTTCTGCAGACGTCTGCTCAGGCAGATTTGTGCTTCTCCAACAGCCAACTCTTAGTTTATACTGCAAAGTTGCCGTCGGGCCTTACAGCAACTGATATTCACAAAGGATCACCCATCTAGGTTCTGCCAAGCCTCGACGTTGCTTAAGTTTAGGTATGGGAAAGGAACTAATATGTCAACGTGATATAGCTGTAAGTATTTTCTGCAGTTATTATATCTATCTAAACTTATTTATAAATGGAACTTTGTCTCTGTGTGTGTATGTGTGTGTGTGCGTCTGTTACCTGTGTGTGTGTTCGTTACCTATAGACTCCGAAAAGCTGAACCGATTTTCTTGAAAATTTACACAGTTGTACTATAAGCGTCTGCGAGTGTTCTTAGCTATGTTTTGTGCCGAGGTACCCCCGATAAATATCGAAAATTGATAATCGAAAAAATCGGGTTATAGAAGGAGTGGTACGGTTTTAATCAAATTTGATACACTCATAGACAAAGACATAAGAAACGATATTCAGAAGTTTCAAGGTTGCAGTTCTTACAATAGTGCAGAAAATCGATAATATATATATATATATATATATATATATATATATATATATATATATCAAATGCAAGATGTTTGCGTGTGTGTCTGTTTATCTGCCTGTATGTTGGTATTTTTTTTCAGTCATTTTATTTGAATTTTTGCTTTGGGTTTGACTCTGAGTAGGTATAATTGTAGTTCTTAGTCTCAGCCATGATACCATTTGCTGAAAGGACTTATTTAGCCTTCAAAATTCAGTTTACCGAAAAAAACTTATTTGATATCGATACCAGGAAATCAAAATTTGACTTACATCCATTCATTTTTCTTTCAGTCTACGGTTTCGCTTTAACTAAAAACAACTATTGCTTTTTAGTCTTTCGTGCCAACATCTCTGTGTGTGTGTGTGTGTGTTTATCTGTCTGTATGTACTTTATACAAATCCACAATTTTTACCCGATTCTCACCAAACTTCACACAAATATTCTTTAGGCTTAGTCTGAGCTCCAGAACCATAGATTAGTTTTAAAGCTTTCATTACACCCGAGCAACGCCGTGCTATACTGCTAGTTAATATATAGTAAATCAAAGAGGTCAGTTTGTTATTTAAAACTATAGAAAACTAAACCCCTATATAATATCCTCGTGGATAATTTCGTATTCATACTATTGATCCAAGTCGTATAAAATTACAGTTTATTGAATTTAAAAGTTGAAAGTCGATATTAAACTCAAACAGGCGGAGATATTTAAATACCTGGGAAGTGTTCTAATAGAGGACGGAAAGTGCGATACGGAGACCCGAAGACGTATTGGCATGACCAACGATGCATTCTAGAAGCTGGACAGAAGATTATCCCGCAGTAGGTTGCCATTAATTTCTACGGTAGACTGGTTGCCAGCCAAGGCTATAGAACCCAATCTGTCCTGTTATTTAACTCATAACTGAAGGGATGAGACAGATTAATACACTTTCCAAAAGGATTTGCCCGTAATTGAGTGCAAGGAATTCAACTGGAATTCGAACTCTGCTCCGCAGCTCCTCGTTCCGAGCCGATATCCACTGCACCAAAACGCACATCCAGAATCAAGTAAGTACGCAAATTTAAATATCTAGGTTGCGTTGGAAAACAGTGGATGTGAAATTTAATACCAGAATCCAAAGGCGTATTTCATTAGCGAAATATATCCCCAAAAGCAAAAGGAAATATTATGAAACAATAACATTTAGTTGGAACAAACAAAATGATAATAATAAAAACAAGTACTGAAATTTTATGTAAAATCAGTCCTTTTATATTAGCAGTAAATGCTGAATAATCTCGCAGATGAGAAAGATACTTGCAGCAACAGAAATGTGACACTACAGAAGGATGTTGAGAATACCAGGTAATGAAAATGTGAGAAAGGATGAAGCTTTAGAGAAAATAGAAAGAAAACAGGCAGTTATACTCAAAACCGGTGAGGGAGGACTGAAATTTCTAGGGAACATAAAGGTGAACTATGTTTGGAAAACCTTACACCAACCGGATCTATTTAAGACAAGGAAAGCAGCAAATAACCTACCTAACGAGCTTGTGTAAATAAACGGCGTAACAATATTTACGAGTAATATCAAAAAGTCAAAGTTTGCTACGACATTGTGAAGAGCCATGATCAGCAACGTCCTAAAGAGACACGATACAAAGAAGAAAAGACCAACATTTCAGATGGTTTTTATTGTTTCACTTTCTTTTCTTTTTTTTTCTGGGCACTGGTAAATTTTTAGATTTTTTGATTCGATCAGACATTGTTTTATCCTTCGTGATAAAACAATCGATATCACGAGAACAACACTTCCAAAATGTCAGAAACAAAAGTGCCTTTTCAGCCGATTAATGTTGATTCTAAAAGAATTATGCAAAAGAATCTCTTGGGAAATTAATATCGAAACCTTGGCTATTTGAACTTAACTAAGTATGGGATGTTTTTGATAAACCTTAAAGTTTTATAACATATGTGTAAAGGAAAAGCCCCGTCGTATACTTCCATGTATGTGTGGTTGATGTCCTAAATATAATGATAAATCATTAGAAAGGCGCTTACGTTAGATTTATAATGTACCTATATCTATCACATGTTCATATCTATCTATCTATCTATCTATCTATCTATCTATCTATCTATCTATCTATCTATCTATCTATGCTATTCTGTTCATATCTATTTCATTCTGTTCATATCTATCTATCTATCTATCTATCTATCTATATCAAACTGTCTTCTACGTTGAGGGTCATTTTATTTATATTATTTTTAATGGTTTTGCATCTGCTTTTCCTTGGCTTATTTTCTCTGCCTTCTGTTCTTTATATATCTTTTAATTTCTGTGGTTAATTTCCTCCTTTATTATTAATATTTCTGTTCCTTCCTTCCTATCTATCTATCTATCTATCTATCTATCTATCTATCTATCTATCTATCTATCTATCTATGCTATGCTATTCTGTTCATATCTATTTCATTCTGTTCATATCTATCTATCTATCTATCTATCTATCTATCTATCTATCTATCTATCTATCTATCTATGTCAATTTACAATCTATCTATCTATCTATCTATCTATCTATCTATCTATCTATCTATCTATCTATCTATCTACGTCAATTTACAATACATCTATCTATCTATGTCAATTTACAATACATCTATCTATCTATCTATCTATCTATCTATCTATGTCAATTTACAATACGTCTATCTATCTATGTCAATTTACAATACATCTATCTATCTATCTATCTATCTATCTATCTATCTATCTATCTATCTATCTATCTATCTATGTCAATTTACAATACATCTATCTATCTATCTATCTATCTATCTATCTATCTATCTATCTATCTATCTATCTATCTATCTATGTCTGTTCATATCTATTTACCTTCGTCTGTCACTTTCAACCTCTGCAAATATAGTGTATCTGTAGGTCTACCTATCTCAATATACTATATCTGTATATGTTTATAATTATTTTCGTGTCTGTCTGGCTGACATATTTTGTTTATTTTTATCTATCTATCTATCTATCTATCTATCTATCTATCTATCTATCTATCTATCTATCTATCTATCTATTAGCTTTCAAGCAAAGCTTTCAGTACTGTCCATAATCAAGATGAATAAATAAATTAACGAATATTTATTTATGAGAGTATCGAAATAGGTTTAAATTTTGATTCTCATAAGCGGTGATCAGATGTTGCTTGGTCTCCATTTTCCATTACAGAAATGCGGCAAATGAAAAGTAACGAGGGAGAGAAACTATGAAAGAAAACACTTTCCTTGGTTTAAACATACTAGGACATAATTGTGTTCGATATTTCTGTATGGCTGTACATTAAATGTGCCATTTAAATCCGGTTTGGTTATCTATTAACCACCGCCTCTCATGACTCTGAATGGCATCTTTATTTACTATGACAATGTCGGTTGATTGGATAACGCCAGCCTCTTTGAATATAACAGCCGCCATTTTGCATTCTAGCTTCCTTGAAATAACAGCCGACTCATTAGGTGGACGATTATTACTATGCTGGCTGAACAAGTACAGAAGTTAGCCGCATCCGAATAGAATATTAGAAAACATAACACGATTTAATTATATAGCAGTTTTAAACGATGTGTGTTTCGATATCGAAGATTGTGATATAACGTGAAACAAAAAATACGCGTAATATATCACGTGATAATGTATTTTGTTGCGTGAAAGAAGATAATTCTCACCAGTCTCATGATAGTTTGTGGTCGTAGGGTTGCTGCGCAGCTGACCATGATTTCCACATGTCTTAGTGAGTATTCTTTCAAGAGTATCATTTCTCGACGCAAAGTAGACTTGTCGCAACCTACTCTTCTTAGGTTAGTGTACCGTCAGGCTTCAACTTGAAGGACAGCCTTGGTCTCGGATACAAAGCAGTTGATACCGTCGAGAGATTCCTTTGATCTGGATTTCAATTTTATTCTAGGAAGCAGTCCGCCTTGCGATGCTGTGTCATCACCAGACTGTATATATTGTAGTATTGCAATCACACGTACTGTTTTAGCCTGTAGGCGGTGTAAGCTCACTGCGTACCCCATATTTTCGGTCTTTATCTTTTCTGAGAATACCACCTTGTCTACGGATGGTTCATCCAATCATTTCGTCCCATAAGTCTATTCTTACTCCCTTTCAGGTTGATGGGGTTCTGATTCAAAATTTTTCAATAGGTTAGCGTTGGGAAACTTTTCAGGGCATCTTATTTTTTGATCACTATATATTGTTAGTGTTGTGGATTCCGGATGAGGAACCGCTAAAATAATGAACAACAAAAACAGGTATGGAGATAGAAAAGTAGGTTACATTGAACGTAATATACAAACTGGAACGCGCGTTAGTCAATTCAGGAATACTATTAGTAGAAATAGATATATACAAGTCTTGAAGTGAAATCGTTGGAAAAAGTATGTCCGAGTAACACTTCAGTATCTGTCGGAACTCGTCGATAATTGTAACGGATCTCTACGATTACTCTCCACTGTGAACTGCAACTACAACTGAGATTCCAGATCTTCCACTGCTGTTCTCTATATACAAAAAGGGGAGATCCTACAACAGTTAGTATAAAATATACAACAAAAGCGTTAACTGGATTTCCACTGACGAATATTTAAAATAGCACTGAAAATGGTACGTAAGATAGTAAATATGCAAGATATATTCTTTCGAGAAAATTTGTTATGTACAACACAGAGAGCCAATATTTGTAGTTGTAGACCTAGCAATTGATTCAATATAATCGTTCCATTTCATGTCAGCAGTAAGCACTATTTCCAGCTGGTGCAATGAATCACTCTTTAGCAATGTCTTGTATATATGTGTTCCACGTGAGATCTTAAAGGATCCTGAGACCGAATAAGATAGATTCAGGTGAAAAAAATGGCATATCACGATACAGTGAACCAAATTTTCTAGCAGCAGGTCTGATAACTGATTCAGTATAATCTTTCCATTTCAGGTCAGCGATAAGTGTTAGTCCGAGAAGGAGCAATGAGTCACTCTTTAGCAAAGGGTCAAACACATGCGTTCCACGTGAGATCTGAAAGGAACCTGGGAACCAGTAAGATAAATACAGGCTGAAAAATGGCCTAGCACGATACAGTGAACCAGGTTCCCTAGCAGTGGGTAAAGCATTTGATTGAATATAATATTTTCATTTCATTTCTGCGGAAAATGAAGGTGCAATGAGTCACTCACTTAGAGGTTAGCATCAGCCATGCTGATGGAAGGCAGGGAAGAATCTCTGAAATAATTAAAAGAAAGATGTTCTGTTTTAGAGGTGTTAAGATTAACAAGCTATTCATAGCTCCAGATAATTGTAGGTCATTTTTAGACGAACTGCCAATGTGTCCTAATCAAACCAACGCAAATACAATAAAATTATATTATTTTAAAATAGAAGACAGGCCTTCTACATTTCAATCAGATACACCGGTAAAAATTGTCATTGAGATTAAAATGATCGTTATATCAGAGAGAAAGAGCAAGAAAGATTTCATGTTCTGGGTATGAGGATGAACAATGCGGCAGCAAGGCTATTGATCGAAAGATTTCGAAGAACCAGCCCTTAATTGCTGTTGTTCTTAGTTCCACCTCTAGGCGGGGTGATAGCACACGTTAGGGTCCTAGATATGGGAGAATAGTTAACACTAAAACTGTGGTCAAAACACAAAAAAATTGAAAAATAGATTTTTCTTGTAAAACTACCAGCAATATATTTTTGAAAAAAAAGAAAAAAGAAATATAACCAGCAATAAATCTTTGAAAAAAATATTAGGAGCCATATCTTTGATCCTCGACAAAAATCCTCTTTACAAAATACGTCAATGAAACCTGGTCTGCAAACTGATTCGTTACAAAGAATACATATTCTATTCATACAAACCTATCCTAACATTTTTTCGGCATTAAATAATTCACAGATGTTAATATGCAGTAAAAAATAAACCAAATTAAACTATATCCCAACAAAAAATAACTTTATAAAAATAAATCAA
This sequence comes from Ascarosepion bandense, assembly GCA_037127315.1. Lineage (NCBI taxonomy): Eukaryota > Metazoa > Mollusca > Cephalopoda > Sepiida > Sepiidae > Ascarosepion > Ascarosepion bandense. The sequence goes on along the minus strand of JBBBDQ010001657.1, from coordinate 939,729 downwards.
TGAAACTTGACCTACAAATTGAGTTTTTACAAAGAATTATTCTATTCATTCGAACATTAACTAACCGATTGATGTTAATATGCTGTAAAACAGAATAAACCTAACTCAAACAAACTATTGACAAAAAACTCTTTACAAAATACATCGATGACATCTGACCTATTATAATCTGTTAATACGAATCTACCATAAAAATGTTGTCAGTATTAAAGAACCCATTTATGTTGCCATTCTATAACTAAATAAACCAAACCTAACCCAACCAAAATACATCAAGGAAACTTGATCTACAAACAGATTTCTCAGAAATAATATATATTCTATTATTAAGAAACTATCTTAACAATCTTGTCGGTATAACCCATTGAAGTTGATTTGCTGTAAAACAAAATAAACCAAATAAAACCCCAAAATACGTCAATGTAACTTACTCTATAAACTATTTTTTTTACAAAGAATATACATTATATTCATACGAACCTATCCTAAAAATCTTAACTGCATAAAATAACGCATTGATGTTGATATCCCGTAAAAAACACTTAACGGCATAAAATAACCCATTGATGTTGATATCCCGTAAAAAACTCTCAACGGCATAAAATAACCCATTGATGTTGATGTCCCGTAAAAAACTCTCAACGGCATAAAATAACCCATTGATGTTGATATCCCGTAAAAAACTCTTAACGGCATAAAATAACCCATTGATGTTGATATCCCGTAAAAAACTCTCAACGGCATAAAATAACCCATTGATGTTGATGTCCCGTAAAAAACTCTCAACGGCATAAAATAACCCATTGATGTTGATGTCCCGTAAAAAACTCTTAATGGCATAAAATAACCCATTGATGTTGATATCCCGTAAAAAACTCTTAACGGCATAAAAGAACCCATTGATGTTGATGTCCCGTAAAAAACTCTTAACGGCATAAAATAACCCATTGATGTTGATGTCCCGTAAAAAACTCTTAACGGCATAAAATAACCCATTGATGTTGATATCCCGTAAAAAACTCTTAACGGCATAAAAGAACCCATTGATGTTGATGTCCCGTAAAAAACTCTTAACGGCATAAAATAACCCGTTGATGTTGATATCCCGTAAAATAAAATAAACGAAACCAAATCGAACCACGAAGTCATTGGTCATCATCAACTATTCATCTGGCTGCTATTAGCAATTATCCCTTTAGAGAAAGTCGTTGTCAAAAAAAGGAAATGTTAATTCAGAACTTCGTTTATTTCTTTATGGCCACTTCTTCAAATTCTAAACTTTATCAACAGAGACAAAATCAATCGAGACACATATTTCGATTTTGTTCAGATGTTATTTGTTTCTTTTTGACTTTATCTTAGATCCTTCTGTTTTTTCTGAAATAAATCAAATCAAATAAAACGCCTATAATTTCTTCGAGTGTTTTTTTAGTCACCTATCAGTTAATCACTAGGAAATTAAGGCAAATAATGAAAAAAGATAATAGGAATGAAGACGTAGACAGTAACAATTCACTTGTCTCGAGTAATGGAAATTGTTTAGAAAAAAACGATAAAAAAATGTCAAGAAAAGGAAAAAATGCACAAAAAGAATAAAAAAGAAAAGCTCGAGAAATGTTATGATCATTTTTGTTCTCATTAAATAAAATTATAAATTGAAGGATTATAATTATTTTGTGACAAAATGATTTGTATTTTGCTATAAACAGACACATTGAATATGTGTTAATTGCAGAGAATTTAAAGCACAATGATAAAAAAGACATCGTATGTAGATATCTTTGCTAAAATCGTTTTAAACACACTCACGTACAAATGCATGCACACCACATATTCTGTCGTCACCAAAGAGAAATTAAAGAACACAAAAAATTATGTCTCTAAGAAACACAATAAGTAATCTTGTCTAATCATTTCACAGCAAACAAGGTAAAAAAGCCACTAAGACACAAAGTGTGGTTATTGAATGTTAGAGAGTATAAGAAAAATACTATTAAGGAGAGTGAATAATAAGAGAACAAAAACTGAGACAGAAGATGATGATTGGCATTACATTTAAATTTTTGATGTTCAAAGATGACTGGCAAGATATAAGTCGGAAGAGAGTTCCACAAGCGAGAAATGCGACAGAAGAAACTGTTAGCATAAAACTTATGGTTACATCTAGCCATTTTAATTATAAAATGATGAGACTTTGCCAAGGAAGCAAGAAACCAGAAGAGAGTTCCACAAGTGAGAAGTGTGATAGAAGAAACTGTTAGCATAGAACTTATGGTTACATCTAGCCATTTCAATTGTAAAATGATGAGACTTTGCCAAGGAAGCAAGAAACCAGAAGAGAGTTCCACAAGTGAGAAGTGTGATAGAAGAAACTGTTAGCATAGAACTTATGGTTGCATCTAGCCATTTCAATTGTAAAATGATGAGACTTTGCCAAGGAAGCAAGAAATCTGAAGAGAGTTCCACAAGTGAGAAGTGTGATAGAAGAAACTGTTAGCATAGAACTTATGGTTGCATCTAGCCTTTTCAATTGTAAAATGATGAGACTTTGCCAAGGAAGCAAGAAATCTGAAGAGAGTTCCACAAGTGAGAAGTGTGATAGAAGAAACTGTTAGCATAGAACTTATGGTTGCATCTAGCCATTTCAATTGTAAAGTGATGAGACTTTGCCAAGGAAGCAAGAAACCAGAAGAGAGTTCCCCAAGTGAGAAGTGTAATAGAAGAAACAGTTAGCATAGAACTTATGGTTACATCTAACCATTTCAATTGTAAAATGATGAGACTTTGCCAAGGAAGCAAGAAACCAGAAGAGAGTTCCACAAGTGAGAAGCGTGATAGAAGAAACTGTTAGCATAGAACTTATGGTTACATGTAGCCATTTTAATTGTAAAATGATGAGACTTTGCCAAGGAAGCAAGAAACCAGAAGAGAGTTCCCCAAGTGAGAAGTGTAATAGAAGAAACTGTTAGCATAGAACTTATGGTTACATCTAACCATTTCAATTGTAAAATGATGAGACTTTGCCAAGGAAGCAAGAAACCAGAAGAGAGTTCCACAAGTGAGAAGTGTGATAGAAGAAACTGTTAGCATAGAACTTATGGTTGCATCTAGCCATTTCAATTGTAAAATGATGAGACATTGCCAAGGAAGCAAGAAATCTGAAGAGAGTTCCACAAGTGAGAAGTGTGATAGAAGAAAGTGTTAGCATAGAACTTATGGTTGCATCTAGCCATTTCAATTGGAAAATGATGAGAACTTGCCAAGGAAGCAAGAAACCAGAAGAGAGTTCCACAAGTGAGAAGTGTAATAGAAGAAACTGTTAGCATAGAACTTATAGTTGCATCTAGCCATTTCAATTGTAAAATGATGAGACATTGCCAAGGAAGCAAGAAACCAGAAGAGAGTTCCACAAGTGAGAAGTGTGATAGAAGAAACTGTTAGCATAGAACTTATGGTTGCATCTAGCCATTTCAATTGGAAAATGATGAGACATTGCCAAGGAAGCAAGAAACCAGAAGAGAGTTCCACAAGTGAGAAGTGTGATAGAAGAAACTGTTAGCATAGAACTTATGGTTGCATCTAGCCATTTCAATTGGAAAATGATGAGACATTGCCAAGGAAGCAAGAAACCAGAAGAGAGTTCCCCAAGTGAGAAGTGTAATAGAAGAAACTGTTAGCATAGAACTTATGGTTACATCTAACCATTTCAATTGTAAAATGATGAGACTTTGCCAAGGAAGCAAGAAACCAGAAGAGAGTTCCACAAGTGAGAAGTGTGATAGAAGAAACTGTTAGCATAGAACTTATGGTTGCATCTAGCCATTTCAATTTAAAATGATGAGACATTGCCAAGGAAGCAAGAAATCGGAAGAGAGTTCCACAAGTGAGAAGTGTGATAGAAGAAACTGTTAGCACAGAACTTATGGTTACATGTAGCCATTTCAATTGTAAAATGATGAGACATTGCCAAGGAAGCAAGAAACCAGAAGAGAGTTCCCCAAGTGAAAAGTGTGATAGAAGAAACTGTTAGCATAGAACTTATGGTTGCATCTAGCCATTTCAATTGTAAAATGATGAGACATTGCCAAGGAAGCAAGAAACCGGAAGAGAGTTCCACAAGTGAGAAGTGTGATAGAAGAAACTGTTAGCATAGAACTTATGGTTGCATCTAGTCATTTCAATTGTAAAATGATGAGACATTGCCAAGGAAGCAAGAAACCGGAAGAGAGTTCCACAAGTGAGAAGTGTGATAGAAGAAACTGTTAGCATAGAACTTATGGTTACATGTAGCCATTTCAATTGTAAAATGATGAGACTTTGCCAAGGAAGCAAGAAACCAGAAGAGAGTTCCCCAAGTGAGAAGTGTGATAGAAGAAACTGTTAGCATAGAACTTATGGTTACATGTAGCCATTTCAATTGTAAAATGATGAGACATTGCCAAGGAAGCAAGAAACCAGAAGAGAGTTCCCCAAGTGAGAAGTGTGATAGAAGAAACTGTTAGCATAGAACTTATAGTTGCATCTAGCCATTTCAATTGTAAAATGATGAGACATTGCCAAGGAAGCAAGAAATCGGAAGAGAGTTCCACAAGTGAGAAGTGTGATAGAAGAAACTGTTAGCATAGAACTTATGGTTACATGTAGCCATTTCAATTGTAAAATGATGAGACTTTGCCAAGGAAGCAAGAAACCAGAAGAGAGTTCCCCAAGTGAGAAGTGTGATAGAAGAAACTGTTAGCATAGAACTTATGGTTACATGTAGCCATTTCAATTGTAAAATGATGAGACATTGCCAAGGAAGCAAGAAACCAGAAGAGAGTTCACCAAGTGTGAAGTGTGATAGAAGAAACTGTTAGTATAGAACTTATGGTTGCATCTAGCCATTTCAATTGTAAAATGATGAGACATTGCCAAGGAAGCAAGAAACCGGAAGAGAGTTCCACAAGTGAGAAGTGTGATAGAAGAAACTGTTAGCATAGAACTTATGGTTACATGTAGCCATTTCAATTGTAAAATGATGAGACATTGCCAGGAAAGCAAGAAACCAGAAGAGATTTCCACAAGTGAGAAGTGTGATAGAAGAAACTGTTAGCATAGAACTTATGGTTGCATCTAGCCATTTCATAACTCGACTATATTCTGTAAAAAGCGGTTTAATTTCTATTTTTGTCTTCAGAAATTGAATTAAATCAACTTTACAGTGTTAGCTGCTTGTGGTAAGTCAACCGGGATTCAGTCCATTTTTCAGTCTGTTTTTGTGAAATTTCTTGGAAATTATTTTTATTGTTTTTTTTTCATCTTTTGGTCGTCTTTGATTTTTTTTTTGGTCACTTAATTTGTGTAAATAATTTTGATATTCAAGGGTATTTTTGACTAATGATAAATAGCATCACGGTTCAATTATTTCCATTAGTTTTGTCTTGTAGAAGATTTAAATTTCTGTCTTCGAGATATTGAATTCTTAACGGTTTGGCAAGCGAACGCAAGCAACATAACTCGACTATATTCTGTAAAAAGCGGTTTAATTTCTATTTTTGTCTTCAGAAATTGAATTAAATCAACTTTACAGTGTTAGCTGCTTGTGGTAAGTCAACCGGGATTCAGTCCATTTTTCAGTCTGTTTTTGTGAAATTTCTTGGAAATTATTTTTATTGTTTTTTTTTCATCTTTTGGTCGTCTTTGATTTTTTTTTTGGTCACTTAATTTGTGTAAATAATTTTGCTATTCAAGGGTATTTTTGACTTTTACTAAGTTAAAACTTTGTAAACCTCAGTAACTTTTTCTTTGTTTGTTTCTTTTTTTTTTTTTTTTTTTTTAATTGGAGTAGATAGTTTCTAATATCGCCCGGTCTCACACTCCACCCCCTTCTTTTGAATGAGTTTAGAGGTGATCACCTTGTTTCTTGTTTAGGAAGGGGTTCCCGGTTCATCCCCTTTCTCTGGTCTTGGTGTTAGTTCAGCTGGAAGCTCTTTGCAGTTACGTAGTATGGTGGCAACGTCTTTACATTCTGAGGGTACCGGGTTGGCAGTTTCCTGGTTGCTGCTTCCGACTGGTAGTTAGGAGCCCGAACTCTTGCGTAGCGTCTTGAGAGGCTGCTCTGATCAACAGTTGAATAATACCGGGGTTCTTGTAGTGCCATATCGCGCATGGACGGGCGTCCCTGCATGAACGTTCGGTGGGCAACCCCGAGGCCACATTATGTTGTAGGCCGCGCCAGTTTCCATCCTTCACAAGTTGCAAATGATTGACCGACTGATTCTATTCTAAGACCACTCCTTAACTGAATTACTATGGAAAAAAGCAAACATAATAACAAAACTAAACCAGCTCATTTGAAAACGCCTAAACCTGTCTGTATCTCTTTCACTAACATACGCGGCATCCGCACCAACTTCCCCAGCGTAGATTCTTTCCTCCATAATAACTCACCTGATATATTAGCCCTATGTGAAACTAATCTTAACCCTTTTATCCCCTCATCTGAGTTCTGCGTTCCTGGCTACCTTCCCCTCTTCAGGAAGGACTCCAATGTTCATATGCATGGGCTTGGTGTCTATGTCAGCGAACACCTTCCTTTATCTAGGGTGTCATCTTTTGAATCTCCAGATCATTCTTTCATGTGCTTCCGCCTCTCACTTCTCAGCTCGATTAGCTATCTCTTCTTTCTCTACCGCTCTCCTTCCTCTCCTGACTGTTCGTTACTTGACATCATTTCTGACAATATTGACAAAGCCATTTCTACCCCTCCCTCTGCCCATGTATTCGTGTTTGGTGACTTTAACGCCCACCACACCAAGTGGCTGAAGAACGCTGTCACTGACGCTGCTGGTGTCCACACCATGAACTTTTCAATCACCCAATCCCTTACGCAAGTAGTGGACTTCCCCACGCGTTTCTCCGACAACCCTAACGGAAGGGACTCACTTCTAGACCTCTGCTTCACTTCCATCCCAGACTCTTGCACTACCAGACAACTCTGCCCACTTGGAAACTCTGACCACACTGTAGTGTCCGTCAATATTTCACTCCACTCCCGCCCGACCCATGAAACACAGACAAGTAGAATATCATACTGCTATCAAAGAGCAGACTGGGATTCGTTCCGAGACTTCCTCTGTGACATCCCTTGGAACAACGTCTTTAGTCTTCCCATCGAATCCGAGGTCTCCTCCTGGGTTAAGGCTGGCATCGATGCCTTCATCCCTGCTAGGAAATTCCAGCTTAAATCTCATTCGTCTCCATGGTTCTCACCCGCTTGTTCGGCTGCCATTGCCCACCGGAATCATTTCTTCCGACTCTATCGTAACTATGCGTCGGAACAAAACAGGCGCCTTTTCACTTCAGCTCGTAATAAGTGTAAAGGGATACTTAACGAAGCTAAGATGTTGTTTGCTGCCAGAATGAAGCAACACATAGCATGCTCTAAATTCGGCTCTAAAGACTACTGGCGACTCTGTAAAAGAGTACTTAACAAGAGCAAGTCCACAATACCCCCGCTAATCAACAAATTTGAGGTCCTCACCTCCCCAGCAGATAAGGCTGAATGTTTTGCCCGCAAATTCTCGAACAATTCGAGTCTGGACTCATCTGGAGTTTTTACACCCGACTTCTCACCTAGAACCGAGGCACAACTGAATGATGTCCACATTACACCTTCGCTTGTGTCTAAGATAATCTTAAAACTTGACCCTCATAAAGCGAGCGGTGGTGACGGAATCCCAACCATAGTCTTAAAGAAATGTGCCCCTGAACTCTCCTCTATCCATTCTAAGCTCTACAACCTCTGCCTATCTGCTTCCTGCTTTCCTGCCTGTTGGAAATCTTCCTCTATAGTTCCTATATTTAAAAACACTGGAGAACCCTCTGACCCTGCAAATTACCGCCCTATCAGCCTTCTTCCGATCTTTGGCAAAGTGTTCGAAGCCATTATCAACGCCGAGGTGGTTCAGCATCTCACAGCACACAGGCTCCTCTCGGACAAGCAATATGGTTTCCGCTTCACCAGGTCTACTGCTGATATGCTAACGACCATCACCGAGTACATATACCAGGCACTCGACAGGAATGGCGAAGCTCGAACCGTTGCATTGGATATATCTAAGGCGTTCGACAGAGTTTGGCATGCTGGCCTTCTATGTAAACTGCGGAGCTATGGTATAACTGGACATTTGTTTGAACTAATCCAGTCATTCCTCTCTAACCGCACAATGAAAGTGGTATTAAACGGAAATGCCTCTCAGAACTACCATACAAACGCAGGTGTCCCCCAAGGCTCCATCTTAGGTCCTACACTCTTCCTGATATATATTAATGATCTGCCTGATTCCATAAGAACCCAAATAGGTTTGTACGCCGATGACACCACAGTTTACTCTCGCCTCCAACAAAAATCTGGTGTAGGTGTCAAAGCTAAACTCGCAGCCGAGATTGAAAAAGACCTCCAATCCATATTGGACTGGGGTAAGAAATGGCTAGTAAATTTTAATGCTTCTAAAACGAAGCTACTGTCAATTAACCATCATCGACAATCTCACTTACCTCCCATTAGCATGGACCAGGCTTGTCTCCCAGAGAGTAAAACACTACGCCTCCTTGGTCTCACACTTTCAGCGGACCTCAAATGGAATGACTATATCGAATCCATTGCTAAATCCGCTGCTATGAAAGTCGGTTCTCTGTGTAGGGCCCGGAAGTTTTTTCCGTCTAAATCTATCCTATACATTTACAAATCTACCATCCGCCCGTGCATTGAATACTGCTGCCATATCTGGTCGGGTGCCCCTGCTGTTCTCCTTGGGCTTCTCGATAAGGTTCAGAGGAGGGTCTGTCATGTGATAGATACCGACTTGGCAGACCGCCTGCAGTCTCTCTCCCACCGGCGAGACGTGGCTTCCCTGTGTCTCTTCTATAAATACTTTCACGGCTTCTGCTCCGATGAACTTAGATCACTGGTGCCCCCTAAATACGAATTTGCACGAGATACTAGATTAGCAACTAGATCCCACCCTTTTACAGTGAAACCGATAAAATGCAGCCGTAACTTCTACTCCAACAGTTTCTTTCCTCGCACTTCCCGACTGTGGAATTCTCTTCCAAACGATTGCCTCCCCGACGGCTACAATTTCCAGGAGTTTAAATGTAAGGTCAATACACACCTCCTAACACACTAACCTGCTCCCATTCTATCAAGCACTCTTCCCATCTGCCCGACCCTCATCCTCGCTATCCTTACTCATTTGTCACCTTTCTCCTGACATTCCCTATGTCTATCCACTCCTCTTTACCTTCCCCTATGTAGCCCCATGCGCAATAGTGGCAGTGGAATGCCTTGCTTGGGGTGAGATGATTAAAAAAAAAAATTTCAATTGTAAAATGATGAGACATTGCCAAGGAAGCAAGAAATCGGAAGAGAGTTCCACAAGTGAGAAGTGTGATAGAAGAAACTGTTAGCATAGAACTTATGGTTGCATCTAGCCATTTCAATTGTAAAATGATGAGACATTGCCAAGGAAGCAAGAAACCAGAAGAGAGTTCCACAAGTGAGAAGTGTGATAGAAGAAACTGTTAGCATAGAACTTATGGTTGCATCTAGCCATTTCAATTGTAAAATGATGAGACATTGCCAGGAAAGCAAGAAACCAGAAGAGAGTTCCACAAGTGAGAAGTGTGATAGAAGAAACTGTTAGCATAGAACTTATGGTTGCATCTAGCCATTTTAACCGTAAACTGATGAGACCGGGTTTTTTAAGAACAGTGTTTTGGAAAGCCAAAAGTCGAAAGAGAGTTCCACAAGCGAAAAGTGCGAAAGAAGAACTGTTAGCATAGAAATTACGGTTACATCTAGTCACTTCAACTGTAAACTGATGAGACCGAGTTGTTGAAGGTCAATGCTGACTAGAAAGCCAGAAGTCGGAAGGAGAAGTGTGGTAGAAGATATTCTTAACATAGAACTTACGGTTACATCTAGTCATTTCAAATGTAAACTGATGAGATCGAGTTTTTGAAAATCAATGATGACTGGAAAGCCAGATTCAGGAATTGTTAGCGCGGGTGCGCCCAGTAGCGTGTTATATTCATAGAAATGACGCCAACACAGAACACAGAAGGCGGCTAGACAATCAGTCTTGAAGACACTTCTTCATGCACATTAGTGTTTATTCAACAACCCCCAAAACCTCCTCTTGTCTATACAGTATGTTGAACGGACATTAGTTAGATTCTAGAACAGAGTACATTAACTAGCGTAATCAAGAGTGTGAACAAGACCAACACGCTCAAAACCTCGATCACGATGACTTGTGACTTTGTGCTAGCACAACTCTTTTTCTGTTAACCTGTGGTATTATATTCAGGAATATTTCGTGGTATTTTGTTCAGGCATTTTCTAAAAGTACCGTATTCGTAGACTGTTCTCGTTTCATGAATCATGCCACTTCCAGGTGTCTTAGTTTTCACCTTTTAACTCAATTTTCTAAGTTTTTGTTCAACAGCGCCGTACCATGGTAATGAACCCACAACACTTTGGCTTAAGTTACTGGATCTAAGAAACGTTTTTATCCACTAAGCCTTAGTTGTGTATGTATTTTATGCGAAGGTATATAGAATACATGGACCGATACACATGCACAGCGCTACATCACTAAGTGTAAGATATCCTTAGCTCTGTATTTGTCTATATTTGTGAACTGAGGTAGTATTTACACTATTTACATAACTCGGACAATTGTCCTCGTCTTGGCTATAATTTGTACGACGTTTCGGCCGTTGTACGCACCGGCCTTCTTCAGGTGCTAGGAATTTCAAAGTTTCCGTTCTAAATTCTTAGCACCTGAAGAAGACTTGTACGGACAACGGCCGAAACGTCGTACAAATGGCAATCAAGATGAGGACCATAGTCCGAATAATGTAAACCTTTAGTTCGGTTTAGGCTACCCTTGAGAGTGAATTTTGTTTATTTCCTCCTTAATTTTGAAATTTTTTCGGTTGTTTGAAAATTCTAGTCGCGCATTCGTAAACAATTCCTGTTTGGGCGTTTGAAAAACGGTAAAATTAGTTCTTGTAAATCGCCTGAAGATACCGAAAGGTTGAAAGCTAGGTTGCGGAAATAACTCATTTCTAAATGGAAAATATTGAAAAGGTCTACAATATAATTGTATTGAACACTATTAATAAAACTGTGTACTGTTCTAAATTAATTATGACCAAATAACTAACTAATTATACCCCCCCCCCCCCACACACATATCTATATATATTAGGGCTTTTAATATGTTCTCGATGATTTTTTCATGAATTACTGTTATATTTACTCTTTTTATTCGTAAGAAACAAGTAACTGAAATCATTGTCCATAGGTAGCCATTACTTTTCCCTATCTTTCTGGCAGCATTTGAATCCCACGTCAGAAAAACGACACGTCTTTTTAAGCTAAATTCGAGTCGACCCATTGTTTTACATCTTTATAAAAAGATGTAAAACAATGTAGCCAAACCCTGTGCCATTGATCAGAACAAGTGATAATAGGTGGGGCAATGTCTGGTGAATACAGCGGGCCGGGTAAGATTTCTATTTAAACATTTCCAAGTAGGTTTTTACCATTTGGCAACATGTGGCCTAGAGTTGTCATGTTGCAAAATCACTTTGTCACGTCTCTGCTCGTATAGCGCCGTTTTTCTTCAACACTCGGCTCAAACGCATCAATTGTAGTCGATAGCGGTCTCTAGTGATGGTTTCGGTCGGTGAGAGCATAAGCTACATCAAACTGATCCTATCAAATGTAGAGTAGAAGCTTCAAACCATCGATATTCAGTTTTGCCGCCGATGTTGAATATTCAACTTATATATATATATATCTACGATCCGTAGATTGTGGCTCACTTATAGATTTTTTCGTATATATATATATATATATATATATACGAAAAAATCTATAAGTGAGCCACAATCTACGGATCGTCAGGGAATGAGGCTCTTTCCCTGACTATCCGTAAGGTGAAACCGCGGTAGGTTGTGGTTCACTTATAGATTTTTTCGTGTTTTTGCTCTACTACTGTATTTTCGTACTTTCGTATCGAGCACTTTTTCTGGTATTTAGGTTCCGTTTTGGTTTGTTTTTCTTTCCTGCGGATACTTGACATTTTGTTATTGTTCCGCTGGTTTCTTTTTTTCTCCCCCATTATCCGACGACATATTACGCCGGATTATATATATATATATATATATATATATATATATATAAAGACAGAAAATCTAAGCAAGAGCCAACAACCTACCACGGTTTCGCCCTACAAATTTCCCCGACGAGCCATAGGGCGAAACTGTGGTAGGTCGTTGGCTCTTGCTTAGATTTTCTGTCTTTGTTTGCTCTACCTTCGTACTTTAACGCGTTAGTGTTAGGAGTTTCGTCTTGGGTTTTTTTTTCGTTCTTACGAGTTCATGTACTTCCTTTGTTTCTTTTTTTTTACTTCCCCTTCTTTTCCCTCCGAGTTCGTTCTCGGTGGGTTCTACAAGACGATTTAAATTATAGCTTAATTAATACTAGTTTCGACAGTGTTAGTTTTGTTACTATTGGCATTGTTATTACTATAGTTAATATATATATATATATATATATATATATTACTATAGTTAATATATATATATATATATCATATATATATATATGACGGAAATTGGGGAATCGATTTTTATAAAGTGTGCACAACTTTGTCGATAGAATAATACACAAACAACGTAAATACGCTTTGCGTTTATTCTTCCCAGTTTTTTCTGGGTTTATTGGCAAACGGAAAAAATCGCCATCTTAGATCTATTTATTTACTTGCTTGTTCTGCTCGCTTTCATTTATGTCTTTGTTCGTTCATTTGTCGTGCTTTTACAGTTAATATGTTTTCTTTTTTGTTTCTAGGCACTGTCAAAGCAGTCTGGGAATTCTATGAGTTTCAGCCCCTTAAGGCATTGGTCACTTTCGACAGAATCTCTTCTCCATCTGCTTCTCATCTTATTAACCAGCCTCCAACTCCGACTTTGCAGATATTTTATATTCCCTTCTTTTAAATCAGGCTATCCCATTCCAATTTCTTCCTTATATTTATCTTGTTTTGAAAAGCGAACACGTTTTTATGTGTCGTTGTTCTTGATTTCGTAGATGATCCGGAGGACATGCAAGGAAGCAGGGAGAGTTGGCGAATGAATCTTTTTTTTTAATCTTTCCACTCATTTTCTTCAAATTTATCTTTTCTCCAAACACATTTTCTTCTTTACTTCCTTTGTAAGTTAACATCATTTTCGCTATTTTATCAGTTCATTTCGTTATAACATCACGTCTTTCTATTATTTTGTTGCTTGAATTGTTGCCATCATTTTGGTCTTAGCCGTTCATTCATTTTCTTTCTTTCTTAATATAACAGACACCTTAATTTTTTTTTTATTCTATCTTTAGCTCCTTTTTTCTTCCTTTCTTTTTTTCTCTCTCTTTCTTTTTTGTGTCGTTATAATTTATGTTTTGTCTTCTTTTATTTGCAAGTTCATTTTTTATGTTTCTTTTATTACAATATTTATTATTCTTTCTTCGTTCTTTTAGTTTAATTGTTATTGTTGTTTCATTCTTTTTGGGCCATCTTATATTTTGTTTTTCTGCTCTATTTGCATATCATGCAAATTTTCTTTCTGTTTTTCTTTTTTCTTTCTTTCTTTTTTCTTATCTTGTTATTTTCTCTTTCTTATTTTTGTATCATTTTGATTTTCTTTTTCTTTCTTTTGCTATCTTAATATCAAGTTATTTTTCTAACTTTTTTCTTTCTTATTTTTAGATCGTCTTATTTTGTCCTTCTTTTTGCGTCATTTAATTTTTGTTTTTCTTTGTTTTTGCTTTTTTTACTATCAGATTATTTTTTGAACTTTCTCATGTAAGATTTTTCTTTTTTGTGTCATAGAAAGAAAGAAAAAAAAGAAAGAAAAATAATTTAATTATTTTCTCTTTTTAATCTCATTTTAATTTTTGCTTTTCTTTTCTTTCTTTTTATCATGTTAATATGTTTGGTTCATTTTTTGACTGTTTTTCTAATTTTTATTATGATTTTTTTCTTTCTTTTTGTGCCATTTTAATTTTATTTATTCTTTTTTACTTTCTTTTACTGTCATAATAATTTTTTATTCTTTCTTTCTTTCTTTCTTTTCTTATGTTATTGTCTCTTTCTTTTTTGTGTCATTTTAATTATTGTTCTTTTTCTTTGTTGCTTTTTTACAATCACAAGTTTCAAATAATATAATGTAATATAAAATTCCCCAGCATTGGTTGAATCCAGTGACTTAACCCGAAACGCTGTGTGTACAATACCTGACTTCAACAGAGGGTAACAAAAGCCTGGAAGTTTGATTTAAATAGAGATCATTGATAGTTGAAAACCAGGTCTAGGCATTTCACGTGGAACTAGAACAGTTTTTCTTAGTGGATAAAATAAAGGGTTCAGTTTGAAATTCCAATCATCTGAAGAAGTTTCGAGCGTACAATGGCAGAAACATCGTGAATATGGCAACGAAGATGAAGACAACAGTTTGAACAATGTAAGTAGTGTTTTTCATACTTTCTTGACTGTCATGTTTTTATCTTCACTTCTTTTCATCCTTCTCTTCTTCTCATTTTCATTTTTATGTTATTCGTTGTTTGTTTTCCCTTATAATTATCATTTCCTATAAATTTTGTCTTTCCTTTCTTTCGATTTTTTAAAAATTTTCTATTCTATCATCTTTTTGTTCCTTTTTTATCGCTTTTTTTCATTTCATTTCTTACATTCTTTTATTGTTAACCTCTTTTATCTATTCTTTCTATTATTCAATAGTGCAAGCGTTAGAAACGTTTTAAACTTACCATTGACAAATAAATACTTAAGTACTTTAGTGAAAATTGAACTAACATAAAATATTCTACGAGTTTAGATCATTAACTAATGACAAGAAGGGACTACAAATAAACTTTAAGAAAACTGAGTGCATGGTCATCAGCAAAAGATACAACCCAAAATGCCAAATACAGGTGGGGGATAACAGAATCAAACAAGTCCAAGAATTTAAGTACCTAGGAAGTGTTCTAACAGGAGATGGAAAGTGCGACACGGAGATCCGAAGGCGAATTGGCATGGCAAAGGACGCGTTCCAGAAGATGAGCAAAATACTAACACACAGGAAGATCTCAATAGAAACGAAGAAAAGAGTGCTCGGCTGCTACGTGATGTCAGTTCTTCAGTACGGCTGTGAATGCTGGACAATATCATCGAAAATGAGGACAAAACTGGAAGCGGCCGAAATGTGGTTCTACAGAAGGATGCTACGGATATCGTGGACTGAGCATACAAGCAACGACGAAGTGTTAGAAAGAATGGCAACAAAAAGGAAATTGATGGTGAGCATCAGGAAGAGACAACTGAAGTTCCTGGGACATGCAATGAGGAAGGAGAACCTGGAGAACCTGATACTGACTGGACAGATAGAAGGAAGGAGAGACAGAGGAAGGCAGCGGATAACATATTTGCAGGGTCTGATCAGGTGGATGACGGAACGGGGGTTGCCAGGAGCAACAGGAGCAAACATACTAAGAGCCACAAGGGATAGGGAGACGTGGAGATCCATGATCGCCTACGTCCTGAAGGGACAGGGCACATAGAAGAAGAAGAAGACAATGAGACCGGCGACTAAGACACAAGTAAAAAAAAAAAAAAAAGGACACACACGAAGGTAGAAAAAAACTTTCTCAGTGTTTATATACATTTTCTAATGATATTAACCATAATGTATTTTTAATCACCTTCTACTTCATCTTCAGGACATAGGCGTCAATGGCTCTCCAATGGCTTTCCTGTCCTTTACAGCTCTTGATATTTTTGAAAACTGTATTCTTATCTGTCCTAATATTGTGCGTTGTGGTGCAGTGGATATCGGTTTGGAATGAGAAGTCGGAGAGCCGAGTTCGAAATCAAGTTGATATTCGTTGCATTCACTTACGTGCAAATACCCTTGGGAAAGGTATAAATCCGCATCTTCCCTCCAGTTATGAATTAAATAACAGGACAAATTGGGTTCTTTAGCCTAGGTCGGCAACCAGTCTAGCGCAGAAAGTAATGGCAACCTACTGCGGGGAAATCTTCTGCCCAGTCAGTCATATCACGAGAGGGACATGATCGCTCAAGCATGTATCACGTATGGCACTTAACTGACTGAATACTGTTCCGCCTCTCATTTACTGAAGCTCATTCTATGTGTCATGTCCCATCCAGGACGTAGACGACCATAGCTCCAGAGTTTTCTGTCCTTCGTAGCTTTTAAAAAATATTGTCTTTTTGTTATCTGCCCTAAACCACGTTCCGCCATCCATTTGGTCAAGCCTTCAAGCCCATTCTTTTTCTTTTATGTGCCATGTTCATCTATGAGGTAGGCGATCATGGCTCTCCACGATTTCTTGTTCTTTATAGCTCTTGATAATTTTTTAACTTTTTCTTATCAGTCCTAAATCTTGTTCCACCATCCATTTACTCGTTGTTTTCCCCTTGCCTTTATCTGTTCTGTGAGTATTATATTTCCCTTATTCGCTTCATAATATTCTCATCATCCTTCTGCAGAACTGTCATAGAGGTCGTTTTTTTTTATCCTCATATCAACATTTATGGCTTATTTAATTACAATGTAAGGATAGAAAAGGTGCTTATCTCACTTTGGTCAAGATAAAGTCACGTGGCCATATGACAATCGTTCGTGACGTCACTCCTAATAGTGACCCAAGCACTAGTGACACGCTTTTCGGCTAACAGCGATTGTTCCCTTCTGCCCGGGCTGCTGGAACATAAAACTGCTGCCGTCCGCAGGGACATAGATGAAGCTTACCTTGTCGCTTCGGGATACAGATGAATTCGGTCCCTCCAAATTTAGAGTCATGACAATGTCCGAACAGCGGTAACTTCAATTTAAGATTTTTAGTTTTTGTTCATTCTGTTCCTTTGCTTTGTGTTGGATATAATGGATATGCATTTCTCCACACTTGTTTATATATATATATATATATATATATATGTGTGTGTGTGTGTGTGTGTGTGTGTGTGTGTTATTTGTGCATGTTATAAAAGTCTCTGTGAGAACAGCATTCATTCATTCATTCATTCATTCATTCATTTCAGTTCTCCGTTCCGCTTTATCGTTACATGGTGACCCATCTTAACAATATTTACTAACTCACGAAGAAATAAGAATAAAAAATATTCCTTCACAAAGGAAATAACGCAAATCCCTTCAACGAAATCCATTTTTGTACGCAATTTTCTTTTGAGATAATAATGATTTTATGAATACAAGTCTTACTAATTTACCCATGGATGTGGAAGAAGAGGTGGTTTTAAACCTTTCCCAAGGGAATTTGCGCGTAAGTGAATATAAAAACTCATTGGAATTAGAACTCGGTTCTCCGATTAACAACTCGGAGCCACTATCCATTACACTATTCAAGTTTACAGCAACTGGTATTCCCAAGAGATCACCCACCTATGAACTGACCAGCCTCGACATTGCTTTAACTTCGTTGATCGTACCATTGTTTCAACGTAAAGTTGTCGTAAGCCCATTTTGCCATCTGTACAGCCAAACTTACAGCACATGGTGGTCCTAAGCGGTTACCCATCTAGTTACTAACCAGACTCGACGTTGTTTAACTTTGGTGATCGCACGGGAATCAGTGTTTTAATTTGAAGTCACCGTAAATCAACTCCCATATAGAAGATCTGATAACACGTAGCAGTTCCCTACCTCGTTTGTTTGTCTCTAATTAATGCTTTTGTTTCTTAATACTTTACTTAGCTCTTTTAAGGATTCTTTTGCTATTCAAATGCACCTCATTGGTTCGATATTGGAATAGGTTGTAGCTCCAAGTACCAGAAAGAGGGTGGAAATCTGCTGATGTTGAATGTTAGCAGACAGAAATTTACTTTTGTCTGGGATCGAACATCGATATTTGGCAATAATGAAATAACTGCTACCGGTATTTGCTTCGAAAAACAGACTGGTGAAAACAGGTAGGGAAATCAATATGAATTTGTACAAAAACTTCAATACAGATATCTATGTATCGTGTATACATATACAGGTACACAGGTACATGCATATACAAAACAGAGAGATGGGGACGGAGATAAGGAAAAAGAGCATATAAATGAGTAGTGAGGGAAAGCGAGTGAGAAAGTATGAAAAGGGGGAGAGAGACAGAAAAAAATAGAATATAAAAATGAGGGAGGGATAAAGGAGGAGTAAGAGAAACAGATAAAAAGCGAGAGAGAGAGAGAGAGAGAGAGAAAGATAAGGAGAGCGAAAAAGAGAAATAGAAAGGGGAAAGAGAGGAGGAAGTGGAGAAGAGGGAGAAGGAGAAAGTGAATAAGAGAAAGTGTGAGAGAGAAATATTATAAGGAGATAATAAGGAGAAAGATAGCGAGATATCTAGAAGTGTGTGAATGAGTGAAAGTGTGGAAGAAAAATACGAGAAAAAGCGAAAAAAAAAGCGTAAGAAAGATAGTGCTATATATATATATATATATATATATATATATGTATGTAGAGAGAGCGAGATGGAAAGCGTGTGTGGTGATAGAATCAGATGAAATGAGGGAGAGAAAAAAGAGAAACAAGTGATGCTAAGAAAAATGAGGAATAAGAAGATAAAGAGAAATAGAAAGGCGAGAGGGAGAGAGAGGGAGAGAGAGAGACAATGAGAGTGAATGAGAGAAAGTGATGAAGAGAAAAATGCGAATAAGCAACGTAAAGATAGATAGATAGATAGATAGATAGATAGATAGATAAAGAAAGAGAGGGTGAGAGAGAGAGAGAGAGAAAAGGAGAGAACAAGGGAGAATATGTAGAAAAATAGAATGAGAGAAAATGAAGGAAAGAATAAGGAGTAATGGAAACAGCATGATATAAAGGGAGAGAGTGAAAGAGAGGATAATGAGAGAGATAGAAAAGCGAAGGAGGAGAGGAGGAGAAGGATAGCCTAGAATGAGAGAAAATGAGGGAGAGAAAATGAAGAGCGAAGAAAAGATAGCGAGATAAAGAGAGAGGGAGAGAGAGAATGTGAGAACGAGTAAGAATAGGAAGCGAAGCGGATACAGTGAGAAGGAGAGTCAGCGAAATAGTATGTGAGAAAGTAAGGGAGAGAAAAAGAAGGAGGCGTAACAGAAAGGACGTGACTGAAAGCGGGAAAGAAGAATGAGACAGAGAATTAAAAATAAGAGAAGGTAGTGCTGCTCAGGGTCAAGAAGGTGGCTGCTGGAAGCCACTAGGTTTGGTAACATAACTCAGCACCATGCCAAACAAGCGGGAGAACCCAGTCATGGCTGTTAGAAAATTTCTGAAACCACAAACCCCTTATATATTGACTCTTATCTACTCAGACTGCAACCTCTTGATTATTATGTGCAGTTGAACGAGAGACAAAAAACGCCTTGTAACACCAAAGATCAACTGAAGACAAGAATTGTGGTAGCAGACCTTTACTATTACTTCATATTTTTACTTGATTCACTCTTTTTAATGCGCCTCTGTTAATATATTTTAAGAAATAAAAATTTTCGCAGTTGGTTCTGGCAGTTTTTTTTACTTTTGCTGACAAACATTGTGTCTTCTTAGGATTAATGCTTAGTCTTTTTTCTCGATTTCTTTTACGACCTTTTGTAGGTGTTCCTGAAGGTTCGTTTCTGTCTGCTCTCTGAAATATTGTTGTCAAACTTTATTGTTTATAGTTTACTAGCAGTATAGCTCGGCGTTGCTCGGGTGTAATGAAAGCTTTAAAACTAATCCATGGTCCTGGAGCTCAGACTCTTTGGGCGTTGGCACGAAAGACTAGAAAGTAATAGTTGTTCCCAGTTAAAGCGTAACCGTAGACTGAAAGAAAAATGAATGGATGTAAGTCAAATTTTGATTTCCTGGTACCGATATCAAATTTTCTGCACTATTGTAAAAACTGCAACCTTGAAACCTCTGAATATCGTTTCTTATGTCTTTGTCTATGAGGGTATCAAATTTGATTAAAATCGGACCACTCCTTCTATAACCCGATTTTTTCGATTATCGATATTTATCGGGGGTACCTCGACACAAAACCTAGCTAAGACGCTTATAGTACAACTGAATTTTCAAGAAAATCGGTTCAGCCATTTCGGAGTCTATAGGTAACGGACACACACACACACACACACACACACACACACACACACACATTTCCATTTATAAATAAGTTTAGATTTAGATTATTGTTCATCCGCAATAAATCGAGGTAAGACTTCTAGTTCCTTCTAGTAAATGTTGAATAAGTCTGACAAGAAAATACAACCTTGTCTTACGACCTTTTTAATTTCAGTTTGTTTGCCGAATGAATTTTTCTTCATATAAGGAACAACTTACTCACAGTATATATTCTGGATTATTCTAATATCTTTCCGTAATAAATCAAACTCATATAGCAGTTCAAACCGAGTTCCAAAACAATCTAGTTCGTTGAATTCAAATTATGTATTCATCTCTTCTTAAGTTATTGGTTAAAGTGTAGGGGAATCTGGGCTTTTCAACCTTGGTTGGCAACCAGTCTAGAAAAAAGACAACACTTTAAAACTGTTTGCAGATGAGGCTAGCAACTCAAACCTAAAGCCTACGGAAACGTATAATAATTCTTCTGACAATGAAAAATACTTTAACGAATTTTATTAAACGTACCTTAAATAAAATAAAACGCGCGACAATCGACGCTACGCATCCGGCATCGGCGAGTCTAATTTTTACTTTTTATTCAAAGCGAGGCTGTCGACTTGACTTCTTTTCTTATGCGTATTATGAGTCTAAATTAACAGTGGTTGTCGGATTGTAGATTTTACTCTTTTATTAGGTGATTGCATCTTGTGTACACGTCTTTAACGAGTTATTTTATGTTTATCCTTCTTCTTCTTTGACTCGTGTCCGTTAGACACGTGTTGAGCGCTGTGGCTTCACATGTAAGATTTGAGTGTATCAGAGAAAAACCAGAAGATGGCTAATAAAATGATACTTTTTGCTAGAGTGATGGCTAAAATAGTTGCGTAAACCTAACATTGATTTTTTGATGTGTTCTTTACGGCTTATAATCTGTTTGCATGTTATTTAAAGCAAGAAAATATTTTTGGAAATTTAGAAATTTTTTGAGATAATAGTAATTTATTGATGCAAGTCCATAGACTGGAGGAACAAGAGCTGTATTCTTACCTTTTCAAATAATATTTGCGTGTAAGTGATCATAACAACACCGATAAGAATTGGAACTGGGATCTTGGATTTCCAATTCCGAGTCGTTATCTGTCACACTACTCGCAATTCTAAACTTATAGCACATGAAATTTCCAAGCGGTCACCCATTTAGATAGTGACCAAACTCGATATTGCTTAACTTAACTGATTGGGCGATAATAAGCAGCGTAAGTCTAAGAGTGTTCCCACTCTAATTATATAAAATTAAAATAGTGGAAAATAAGCACTCCTTCCCATTTGAAAGCTGCTCGTGTAAGACTATCTCTCCTTGATTTATTACTTTTTATTACTTTTTATTGCATCCATGAGTTATAGTTTCTTTGTGTAGGACATGTGTAAATATGTGTTTATAATTGTCGGTATAACTTAGAGATATAAAGGCTTATTATATCATGGATATAATAAGCCTATAATGTGAGAAATACTAAAAGGGAATAAGCATTTCTTGCATAGCAATGCCAATACCTGCTATATCCGACGTGATGTGATATTATTAACCCGTTTTCTGTTTACAAAAACGAAGCGTTTTCTCAAATACGGGTGTCCACTAAAAATAACGTTTTAAGTAAAAAAAAAACAAAAAACAGAAAGACTGAAAAAATAAAAATGACATGGAAGTAGAAAGAGAGAAGGGTTAACTGTTAGATAGCAAAAACATTCAGAGAGTGAAGAAAATTATGATACTGGTGGAAGAAAAGACAAAAAACGTGAGAGATAAATTGAAGAGAGAGTAAGATCCGGAGAGTTTGAAAGTACGAATGAGAAAAAAAATTCTATAAAGAATAAAGAATAAGCACGGAAAGAGTGAAAGATCAATGTTTAAATAGGGAAAAACGAAAAAAAAAAAAAATCAAGATGAAAACCACAGAGAATAGACACATGAAAGGGACCAAGACATATATAAATAACGCACGTGCAGACACACGCATATGTACCGTTTGTTCACGTGATCTCATAAACCTTTTCTATTGGCTCTTTTAGTCATCCTTTTGACGAGCCAAACTATACTCTCTTTTTGCCCTTGTCAATCTCTGACCGAAGCAGCGAACGATCAAAACATGTCCAATCGAACGGCTGACCAACGGAATCTTCCTTTCTGCACAAAAGAGCGGATATTACTTCCCTTGACAATGAAAACTTCTTTAACGCATTTTATTAAACGTACCTTAAGGGAAATAAAACGCTCAACAATCGACGCTACGCATCCGGCGTTGGCGAGTCTATTTTTCTCTTTTTATTCAAAGCGAGGCTGTCGACTTGACTTCTCTTATGCGTATTATGAGTTTATATTAACAGTGGTTGTCGGATTGTAGATTTTACTCCTTTCTATTAGGTGTGTGCTTCTTGTATACATATAAGTTTTTGTCTAGTTATTGCTCTATATGTTTATCATTCTTCTACCTCTTTGTGCCGTGTCTGTTCAGGAAGTGGGCGATCATTGTTCTCCACAACTTCCTGTCATTGGAGCCCTTAATAAATTTTGTCTTTTTATTATATCTTCCAATCTAACCATTTGCACTAGTGGTCGCCAAACTTCCTTTATCTGGGCCGCATTTTAGAATGAACATTTGCTCAAACCTCACCAAATTTTATGAACCGCTTGGAAATAACTGGCGTTTTAAGATTGGATGTGCTTGTGGTGTAATGGCTAATGCCTCAGAAATATTAATTAGCGAGTTGAGTTCCAATTCCATTTCGGTTAAGTATATTTACTTACGCGCAAGTACCCTTCGGAAAGGTATGGATCCACCTCTTCTCTCCCCAGCAATAATAATACTTCCATGATTAAACCATTATTCAAAACAACTTTACAAAAATACATCAATGAAACGTGGAAACTCCTACAGAATAATCTTTTACAAAAGTATACATATTCTATTCATAAGAATCTACTCTAAAAATCTTGATAACCCATTGAAGTTGATATGCTGCAAAACAAAATAAACCTAAATCCCTTCTTCTCTGTACCCAATCTTTTCACTTTCTTGATAGCTACAATCTCCAAAAATTTAAATGCAACGTCAATTGCCATCTTCATTATTCTTCAATGCATTTTAGCTTTTATCCTTTCTTCAATATCTACTATACCCAATCTTTTCTTTTCCTTAATAGCTATAAACTTTAAACGTTTCAATGCAACGTCAATTGCCATCTTCTATCTTCTTGAAACCCGTTCAATTTTCATCCCTTCTTCAATATCCTTTGTACCCAGGTTTTTCTCTTCCCTGATAGCTACAATCTCCAAAATATTAAATGCAATGTCAATTTCCATCTATCTTCTTCAATGCCGTTTATTTTTTATCCGTATTTCAATATCATCTGTAAACAATCTTATCTCTTCCCTGATTGATACAATCTCCAAAAAGTTCAATGTAGCGCCAGTTGCCATTTTCTATATTTTTGAAAACACTTTATTATTTATCTTTTCTTCAGTACTCAGTCTTTTCTCTCATCCTGGCGAACTTCTCGCGGCTCCAACTTGCTTAGGATGAAAGAAATTTCTAGTGTAAACATGGCCAATCCGCTAGCAGTGTGCACCAAGAAGGAACAAAGAGCAGTGATCTGATTCAGTGACCGAAATTCAACGGAGGATTTTAACCCAATATGGTGACATAACACTACCTTCTCTAAGTTTAGAAATGTCCGTATAAGCGTGACGCATGAGGAGGAAGCAAAACGCCCGTCAACGTCTAACACTGACCAGAATCTTCTGAAATCTCGAGAAATGGTAATGGCGAACCAATAAAGTAGCATATACTCTGCAGATTCTCGCATTTACTGCCTGTCGAACTCCTTTCTATTTATTATTTCTCGGATAGTCACAGTCTCTAAAAATGTCAATGCAACGTCGGTTTCCATCTACTGTCTTCATGAATAAATGATAAAAGTACATTAAAAAAACAACAAGTAACAGTGCGTTAAATATAATATACGACACAAATAGCACAAATAACTAATAATAGGATTCAAATACACAAATGTAATGAAAGCTATCTCCTTTATATTAGGCTTAATTTGAAATAAATAACACCTATCTTATCACCAACACAAAGAACCTTACCCTTTGATGATTTTTTTATATTTGTGAAAAATGAAACGTCAGAACTGAAAAGGCGCAAGCCCCCCCCCCACCCCCCTTAATTGAAGAATGTTCAGAGAAAGGGTTAAAGGTAGATAACCGCAGATTTAAAGTCAGAACATTATCATTGATAACTCTCCCCTCCAATTTTGCGGACCCTAGTTACTATATTCTTAACACTTGATATACTGAAAAATATCACAATGATGAAATCGGTCAATAATTATTTATCACTATTTATACTGGAACTCATGCATGCGATGACAAGTAATCCATAATGATATCTGAAATGTTGAACTCATATTTATTTTTGCCATATAAAGTTTCAAAAACTGTCTTTCCATAATTCTGTCACATCGGCTATCCACTTCCTCTGCACATATAGAGCGTCGAACGGTCTGGAAAACACTGATTAACGCAAAGGCATTAAGTAGCTTATGCACTAGTTTGCTTTGTCCTTCTTGTCTTCAATGTGTCTTGTGAATGCTGTTTTGAAAGGCCACTCTCGTATATCAGTTAGGCCAATTTATATCATGACCATGCAATTGTGTTCTTAGATTTCTTGGATTTGTTGTTAACACCCGAGTAGAATCCTCTCGTGATAAGTATTATCCTATTGTTTTTCTTTTTTAGATAAAAATTAGACCTCAGTAACAAATTCTTTTGTGACATTTTTGAGTATCTTTAGAAGGAAAAAATGCCTTAGTAATAGGCGAGAATGTTTACGGTTTGATATCAAAGCAGATTTAATTTCTTTAAGGCAATGTGCATCGCTTGAAACCCTTTTAAATGTTAAAACTTGGATAAAATAAAATGGGGATTTAGCCGGCTTTTAGATTAGCCATCTCATTCTTGTAGTCACGTTTCAAGCTGGGATTGTTTAACCGACTTCATTGTAAAGATATGAACCCATCATTCCACAACTAGTAACGGGAAAATAGCCTCTTTACGTTTGAATGACCTTCGGGACGGAATTAAAAATTCTGAATTGAAAAATAGCGTGAAGAGAGACACGTCTCTTCGGAATATCTTGCCCCAGAAACACACGCTGTTGTTACTGTTAAAATTGAAGTTCCTTTATTTTATTAATGTCTTTCATACAAGGCTCAAGAGCCACTCATCGTAGAGTGTTATTAAATGAGGTCTATAATATGAATGTAATACAAGGGACAGAAGATAAAAAAGATGGGGAGCAACTTGAACAGTCTACTACTGTAGTGTTCAGGAAAGCAGGCACTCGGAAGCTATTTCCACAGGTTAGTAGTTCTTGAAAGCAAGTTGTCTGAGTGGAACCAAATTAAAAATTCGAATACAGAGTAAAGGTGGGTCATTTGACTCTTTGGACACAGCATGGTGGGTTTTAGGTATAAGCTTCTGAAGTGGTGAAACAAAAATGTGGAGTCTATTTTAATATTAGCAATAGAAATAACGAAAGAATATATTTGCAAAGTTGTACATGTGCAAAAGATTAGTAAAGTGGCAAAGAACTCATCCCCCAGAAAGACATGTAAAAGACTTTGAACTCGATGGAACATGGAAAAGAGAAACCGAGCAGCTCCGTGTGCAGACATGCAGTAATTTTTTACTACTTTTTTGGTCTAATCTGACACTTGTAAAATGGTTAGGTTGATTTTTGCCTTCTGTTAAATCTTGTTCGTTATTTGATGCTGAGTTTTTGTATGAAACACTCAGTGAGGATCGAATTAATTACTCAGTAGCAATGGTCAACGAGACTGGATTCGCTAACCATTAACCTACTCTCTGTCTATGCGCATGCATAAAAAACCTTTCATTCGATTACAGAATAAACAATAATTTTTTTTAATAGAAATGCTTTTCTGTTTTTCATCCTTCTTTTATAGAAAAATGATTCCCCTCTGTTACGTGTCTGAGATTATTAGTTTATTGTCAGATTCCTAGGACATACAATGAGGAGAGAGGGCTTGGAGAACCTGATACTGACAGGCCAGATAGAGGGAAAAAGAGACGGAGGAAAGCAACGGATAACATGTTTGTAGGGCCTTAGCAGGTGGATGACAGAACGAGGGTTGTATGGTGTAACAGAAGAAAGCATGTTAAGAGCCACCAGGGATAGGGAGAGGTGGAAAGCCATGATTGCCTACGTCCTGAAAGGACAGGGCACATAGAAGAAGAAGTCTGTATGAGAAGCCACATTAAAACCACGCTGGGGTATTTTAAGCAGATAATCTCTCCTTCGTCTTTGAATTTGTAATGTTGGAAATAAATGGTGCTCTAAGCTTGGATGTGCTTGTGGTGTAATGGATAATGCCTCAGAAATATTAATCAGCGAGTCGAGTTCTAATTCCATTTGGGTTAGGTATATTCACTTACGCGTAAATACCCTTTCGGAAAAGTATGGATCCACCTCTTCTTTTCCCAGCCATAGTAATATTTCCATGATTAAATCATTGTAATAAAGGTTCGTTTAATTCATGCTACGTATATTCTATTTACATATATTTTCTTTCAGAGTGAGTATATTTTGAATTTTTTTCTGTTTTTGTCTGTAGCTACCAAAAAAAAAAAAAAAAAAAGAAAAAGAAGGATTCTATAGAATTTAAAATGACCTTTTTTCTCTCCCCGTCTTCAGTCTAAGGAAAAAAGTTAGCGTCCTTTCTCTCCTAGCAATCCTTTTCCTTCATCCCCCTTCCAAAAAAAAAAAAAAAAAAAAAACCCACGTGTTCCTACCAGCACCGTATCAGTATATATATGATAGAACCAAAGAAAGTCAGAAGATGTCTGCCAAAATGTCGAATATGCATAATATTTCTTGTGACTACTGGTAAAGTATGCTGATTGTAATTACTGCTGCGAGGTTCTTAGAAGTTAGACTAGTTTGTATCTGTTTTCTTTTACCATTTAATTTTTTTCATAAGAATATACTAAATTTTTCTTTTGTCTGAACTCCATTTCGACTTTAACTAAGTTAAAACTTAGTATTTTTTTTTTTACATCAACTATATGTACACTTAATTGGGACGTTAGCATCCCTGTAGGTCAAAAATATAAACCTACAAAGGGCGGAAGAACTCTCAAAGAGTCAACGGCCAGCTAACTAGAGGTGATGTCTCAATAAACCATCGTGGAGAATGCAACGGGATACCACTCCACTATCTACCCCCGCTCAATCATGGATAGTCACAATAAATATATGAAAGCCAACAGTGTGAAGGGGGTTACTTCCCAAGGAAGCAACTCCTCGCTCGGTAAGGACCGGCATGGGCAACAGGTGCCACCTGACCGTCATCCGGCGACTGTTAGCACCAACGGCGTAAAGGGGACATTTTACTCCAAAATTTGTCCCTCGCCCGGGAAAGAACGACATGAGCAACAGGTGTCGCTGGACCGTTATCCTGCAACTCACTATAGGAACATGGAACGTCAGGACACTGAACTGTGGACAACTAGAGAATGTCAAACAGGAGATGAACAGACTGAATATCAGCATCCTAGGAATATGTGAAACAAGATGGCCTAATAACGGAGATTTCAGTAGCGACACCCACAGGATAATATATGCAGGAGGAAAAAAACACGAAAAAGGGGTCGCTTTAATACTGAACAAACAAGTGAAGAGATGTGTACTTGGATACTGGCAACTGTCAGAGAGAGTCCTCTTGGTTAAACTGCGGGGAAGGCCCCTCAATATAGCTATTATAGTAGTCTATGCGCCAACAACTCAAAGCTCAGAGGAACGAAATAGAATCATTCTATTCAATACTGATCAGTGCTAAGGCTCAGTGCAAAAGCCAAGAAGTCAGGATAATAATGGGGGACTTAAATGCAAAGGTAGGTAAAGATAGAGAAGGAGACACGAACGGCAACTTCGGACTAGGAAGAGCGCAACGAAAGAGGAGAAAAATGGATCCAATGGTGCTCAACCAATGACCAGGTCATTACTAACACCTGGTTCCAAGAACACCCACGATGTTTATGAACATGGAGAAGCCCAGGAGGGGACACGAAGAACCAAATAGATTATATAACTATAAACAAGAGATTCAGGAACGCAGTAATTCAATGCAAAACGTACCCAGGTGCTGACTGCGGAAGTGACCACGTCCCAGTCATCTGCAAACTAAAAGTGAAACTCCGAAGACTGAAGAAACCCAGCATAACACCAAGACTGCAATACGACACACTAGAGGATGATCTCACCCTGCAGAAAGAATATAATAACAGCGTGAAAAAGAAATATGAAGAACAAATTGGAAAAGGATACTCAAAATGGGAGTCACTAAAAGAAGCAATGGTGACCTCAGCGAACAACATAGCCTCAAAGGAAATCAGACGCAGAAGAAAAAATGAGTGGATGACCGAAGAGATCCTCCACATGATGCAAAGGAGACAAAAAATAACGCCAAGACACGGAGCAGAGTACAAAAAACTTCACAGGGAGATAAGGAACAAATGCAGACAAGCCAAAGAGGAATGGCTCAACAACAAATGTGCAGAAGTAGAGAGACTGAGCAGGAACAACAAAGCAGAAATGCATAAGGAGATAAGAGAACTGACAGGACAAAAAACCTGTTCCTCAACAGGATGCATAAAATCCAAGGAAGGGACAATCATAGTAGAGAAAGAGGAAATACTCCAGCGATGGGAAGAATACATAAAGGATCTCTTTTGCGACAAGAGAGAACAACCGAGAATACACAAGGAGATGGATGGACCGGAAATACTAAAATCCGAAGTGGAAGCTGCAATGGCCAAAATGAACAGAAACAAAGCACCTGGCCCAGATGGCATAGTGATAGAGCTGCTGACAGCCTTAGAAGAATATGGCATAGAAAAGATTACCGACATAATAAACGAAATTTATAGCAGCGGAATAATACCAGATGACCTATGCAAGTCGATATTTATAGCACTGCCGAAGAAACCAGGTGCAAACGAGTGTGAACTACACAGAACTATCAGCTTAATGAGTCACATTACAAAACTGATTGTCAGAATCCTGATGAATAGAGCGAGAAGCAGAATCAGGCCAGAGATAGGGCAGGAACAGTGCGGGTTCGTCAAAGACACTGGAACAAGGAACGCCATATTCATGATTAGGATGCTCTCTGAAAGGGCATTACAAATGAAGAAAGACTTGTACCTATGCTTCATTGATTACGCGAAAGCATTCGACAAAATACGACACAAAGAATTGATGGAAATGATAGGCAACCTCGACATTTTCGGCAAAGATATAAGAATAATCAAGAATCTCTACTGGCAGCAAACGGCCTGCATACGGACAGGTAACGACCTCAGTAGATACACAAAGATAGAAAAAGGCGTAAGACAAGGATGTGTCTTTTCACCGGATTTGTTCAACCTATACAGCGAGAATATTTTGAGGACTCTAGATGACACAGCAGGATTTATTATTGGAGGCCACAACCTGAACAACATAAGATACGCGGACGATACAGTACTGATTGCGGACACGGAAAGGAAACTGCAAGATCTCATACAGAAAGTAGCAGTGGAGGGACTACAAATAAATTTTAACAAAACTGAGTGCATGGTCATCAGCAAAAGATACAACCCAAAATGCCAAATACAGGTGGGGGATAACAGAATCAAACAAGTCCAATAATTTAAGTACCTAGGAAGTGTTCTAACAGGAGATGGAAAGTGCGACACGGACATCCGAAGGCGAATTGGTATGGCAAAGGACGCGTTCCAGAAGATGAGCAAAATACTAACACACAGGAAGATCTCAATAGAAACGAAGAAAAGAGTGCTAGACTGCTACGTGATGTCAGTTCTTCAGCACGGCTGTGAATGCTGGACAATATCATCGAAAAATAAGGAAAAAACTGGAAGCGGCCGAAATGTGGTTCTACAGAAGGATGCTATGGATATCGTGGACTGAGCATACAAGCAACGACGAAGTGTTAGAAAGAATGGCAACAAAAAGGAAATTGATGCTGAGCATCAGGAAGAGACAACTGAAGTTCCTGGGACATGCAATGAGGAAGGAGAGCCTGGAGAACCTGATACTGACTGGTCAGATAGAAGGAAGGAGAGACAGCGGAAGGCAGCGGATAACATATCTGCAGGGTCTGATCAGGTGGATGACGGAACGGGGGTTGCCAGGAGCAACAGGAGCAAACATACTAAGAGCCACAAGGGATAGGGAGACGTGGAGAAAATCCATGATCGCCTACGTCCTGAAGGGACAGGGCACATAGAATAAGAATAAGAATGTTAGTCCTTTTATTTTATAGTCTTTTCATTGCCGATACAAACTGCAAAGAGGAACGATCGCTTTATTTACTTCTTTATGAGAATATACAAGAGGGACAATCAACAAGTTTATATTCATACCCTGCCTGGTGGCAAACGCTGCTGTATATTTATTTCTACCGGCCTGATTATTTACGATAAATTTTGTTACGAAAATGTGTATCGTAAATAATCAGGTCAGTAGAAATATACTGTTTGATTAAAAACAGAATTACTACTCAAATACGAGTATCGATTAAAAATAATGTTTTCAAACAAATAATTTTAATTTTAAAATGTCGGTTGTTAAACCATTTCGTTAATCTTCGGGATTTTCCGTAACATTGTCTGTTTACAGACATATATATATATATATATATATATGAAGATTGCGCGTTCATAAAACATCCTTATTTACAAAAATATATATATATATATATATATATATATATATATATATATATATATCAGTTGATTATTTCTCTGTATCTATATTAAACTATTTTTGTCACACTTTTCATCTAACTGCTAATTTCTCTTTCTCTCTCTCTCTTTCTCACTCCGTGTTTCCATCTATCTCATTCCCTTTCCTCCCATCTTAATCTCTGTTCATATATCTCTCACTCTCTATCAATTTCCTGAAAACCTTGACGTGGCGTAATGGTTAGCAGCCTTGTCACGTTAGAATCATCACAGTTGAGTAGTGAGTTCGATCCTCACTGGGTACGTCATAATTTCGGCCTTGTGCTAAACGTTGCTTAAAACAATCGACTATTTATCAATTTCCTTCTCGGCTTGATATAATGAGTTTCACCCATTCGACCAGTAACACCGAACAATGAATTCGTCCTCACTGGTTGCCTCACACAAAATCCTCGATTAAGTAACCCAACCAAATCAACCATCTATCTTAATCCCCTCATCATTATCTTTCACCTAATCTGTTCATATGTATTTCTATTCGTATATATTCCTGTCTCTTCACGGCTGTCGTATTCTTTGTTAGTTTTCCTTATTCTACAAGAGCAATAGGGGGTTAATCGAAAACTTCGTTTGATGTTTCATGCGAACGGCTATTCAATTCTTTCTTTGATTTATTTACTTCTTTCCTCATTCATTCTCTATCGTATTCAGAAAGGAATTTCTCAAAAAAAAAAAAAAACATCTGATGTCTTTCTTTTTCATTTGGAAAAGTGCACGGTACACTACAATTTTGCGTGCCAATCGAAATTGGAGAAGGGCATAAATAAATAAATATATTGAAAAGACAAAAAATCAAACTGTCTTCTCCGTTGAGGGTCTTTTTATTTCTATTTTTTTAAATGTTTTGCGTCTAGTTCTCCTTGGCTTATTTTCTTTGCCTCCTGATCTTTATATTTCTTTTCATTTCTGTTATTAATTTCCTCTCTTTCTTGATATTTCTATCTATCTATCTATCTATCTATCTATCTATCTATCTATCTATCTATCTATCTATCTATCTATCTCAGCATATCCATCTATCTATATCATCATCTATATCATCTATATCTATCTATCTATATCATTTTGTTTTAATCTATCTATCTATCTATCTATCTATCTATCTATCTATCTATCTATCTATCTATCTATATCATTTTGTTTTAATCTATCTATCTATCTATCTATCTATCTATCTATCACTTTTTGTTTTAATCTATCTATCTATCTATCTATCTATCTATCTATCTCATTTTGTTTTTATCTATCTATCTATCTATCTATCTATCTATCTATCTATCTATCTATCTATCTATCTATCTCTTTTTGTTTTAATCTATCTATCTATCTATCTATCTATCTATCTATCTATCTATCTATCTATCTATCTTAATTTCTACGAAGTTTAGCATCCGGAATATTGAAGTTTAATTGGGCTCGTATACTGACACCTGACACTGCTGAGAAATATGCATCCACAAGACAAGCCATAAACAATTATCTTTATATTCCTCCTCATAACTTTTACTCTCTTTTTATATATATATATATATATATATATCCTTTCATTTTTCTCTAATCCTAAATTCTACTTTATAGTAAATGCACTCCCACTCAACGCACAACCTTGTTCAATATCTCGGTTGCCATTAGCACCCCCCACCCTTTTCCGTCTCTGCCGTCTTCAATGTGTCATCGCGTGTATGCTATCAAGAAATATCAGCCTAGCTCATCTCCGCCCAAAATACTCACACGCAACCTTGTCAAAATTCTTAAATAGTTGTTTGTCAACACTATGACTTCTGATATTCATGCTTGTGAACGAATTAGACATGATTGTGTCCTCTGCCTCGTATCGATCAGAGAGCTTTTAGAAATACATTTTCAAACACACACACACATGCACACACATACTTGTTTTATAAGTGTGTGCGCTCGTTGATTCTTTAACAAAGAGAAGTAAATAGAATTAAGGAATCATCAATGAGTGTTTATTATCTTTTATTTGGTTAGATATGACAAGTTCTTTTGTCCAGACAAAAAAAGAGTGATTATCAAACATTAAAAAGAAGCCCCAAA
The DNA here is from genome assembly GCA_037127315.1 of Ascarosepion bandense. Classification (NCBI taxonomy): domain Eukaryota; kingdom Metazoa; phylum Mollusca; class Cephalopoda; order Sepiida; family Sepiidae; genus Ascarosepion; species Ascarosepion bandense. Next base: position 906,566 of record JBBBDQ010001657.1, on the reverse strand, counting down.
TCATAGAATAAGGGAATGTGTCTTAATCCCATAATTTATTTGCTGATGTAATTAAGTGGGTATAAAACTGGGGTAACGGATATTGGAAAGTTGAGTTTAAAAAGTGGAGTTCAAATTCCGAATTGTCTATAACCAGTGAAAAAAATCTTTTTACCAACGTCCCAGTTGAAGAAACATTAGCCATAATTATTGTCTGTGTCTACAAACACCCATCAATCTCTCCTCCCAAAATTCAACAAGCAGTTCTTCGAAAACTACTCACCGCCTGTATCACAAATTCTCCATTTTATGACCATACTGGTAACATCTACATATGAACAAACGGTGTCAGCATTAGAAATCTATTACATCCCAATTTCTATCTATCTCTTTTTGTTTTAATTACATCCCAATTTCTTTAGATTGTACATATTCTATATTGAAAACAATTTGTTTAAAATAACTGATAAAGTGGAAATTATTACAAGGTATGTTGATAAAATTTTGTTTTGAAAAAATGGGAAGGAAATGACAAAGGAAGGAATTTCACTATTCTCCATGAGTTCATAGGTAAATTTTAGCGTTATTTTGAAAATATATAGAGCTAAAAACCAAAGACGGTATCACTTACCTGTATAAAACCTGTTGCGGATTCTTGTTTAGAAAACCACACAATATAATAACAACACAAAACAGATATGAGAGGGAAAATGTAAGTATATTGAACAAAAAATATACAACCTGTTCACGGTTAGTAGTTTCAGGAATACTTGTTAATAGGAGTCAAATACATACAAAAAAGTAAGTTGGGTAATAAGTCTGTATTTTTGCTGACCAACGAGCGGTGGTTCAACTCCTCTGACAAGCACTAAAACTCTAACAACAACGACTCTCTAACTTCCTACAGACACACTTGTTCTCTCTAGGCAGGATTATTTGTATACCTTCGACGAGTTCATTGAGTGTGTAAAATGGGGTACTTCCCAACAAAAACCCACAAGTTAGAACTCTTGTCTTCTAGACTATAATAGCCAATGTACGGAAAGATATAAAATAGCACTAATAAAGAATTTCTACAATAGAGGACACCAAAATTTCTTCCCTTAAAGAATATTTTGATTGAACTAAAACACTTAAAACAAACATTATTTAACAATAGCAGACACAGAAAGGAAGCTACAAGACCTCCCACAGAAGGTAGCTGGAGCGAGTGATAAGAAAGGACTAAAAATAAACTGCAAGAAAACCGAATGCATGGTCATCAGTAAAAATGGCAATCCAACATGCCAAATACAGGACGGGGATACTAGAATCAAGCAGGTACATAAATTTAAATACCTGGGAAGTGTTATAACAGAAGACAGAAAGTGTGACACAAAGATCCGAAGGCGAATTGGCATGGCGAAGGAAGCATTCCAGAAGTTGAATAAAGTATTAAGAAACAGGACAATTTTGCTAGAAACAAGGAAGAGAGTACTGGATTACTATGTGTTGTCAGTTCTTTAATATGGCAGTGAATGCTGGACAATATCATCAAAGATGAAGAAAAAACTGGCAGCAACTGAAATGTGGTTCTACAGAAGGATGCTGCGGATATCATGGAATCGAGCATGTGAGCAATGATGAAGTTCTAGAAATGATGGAAACAAAAAGGAAACCAATACTGAGCATCAGGAAGAGACAGCTGAATTTCATGGGAGATGCAATGAGGAAAGAGGGCTTGGAGAACCTGATACTAACAGGCCAGATACAGGGAAGGAAGAGACAGGGGAAAGCAACGGATAACATATTTAAAGGACCTAGTGGAACGAGGGTTGCATGGTGTAACAGGAGAAGGTGTGCTAAGAGCCACCAGGGAAAGTGAGACATGGAAAGCCATGATTGCCTACGTCCTGAAGGGACAGGGCACATAGAAGAAGAATATATATACCATCTGTTTATAAGAAATTATAATGTGGATATAAGATGGGGATCAGTTCTACATAATAATCAATATATAAACTGATCTCTCATTTTGTGGCCATGCTAGTTTCTATACATTTATATTCTAGATTTATAGGCTTGAGCTAGTGGATGAGAAAACGGGGTTGCATGGTGTAACAGAAGACGTACTAAGAGCCACCAGGGATAGAGAGACGTAGCAAGCCATGATCGCCAACGTCCTGAAGGGACAGGGCACACAGAAGAAGATATAATTAGTGAAACAAAATTATTCTTAAAAAATACACGACACCAGTATTAAAAATAGGAGAGAAACTACCACAGCATGTACAATTTATGACAGAAATAAACCTTGTTGATTCCTAATCAATATAACACCATCCACTATAAACAAGCAATGACTAATGAAGTGTTTTTTTTTAATCGTGTCACCCCAAGCAAGGCATTCCACTGCCACTATAGCGCAGGGGGTTACATAGAGCGATTGGGTATGGGAAATGTCAGAAGGAGGGTGGTAGACGACTTTAGATGTACATAGGGAGAGAGTTGGAGAGAGTAGGTGTGAGTTAGTGTGTTCGGAGGTGTCTATTGACCTTACATTTAAACTCCTGGAGGTTGTAGCCGTCGGGGAAGCAAGCAAGCGATAGGGAATGCCACAGGCGGGAAGTGCGAGGAAAGAAGCTGTTGGAGTAGAAATTGCGGTTACATTTCATCGGTTTCACTGTAAAAGGATGGGACCTAGTTGCCAATCTAGTATCTCGTGCAAATTCACATCTAGGGGGCACCGTGAAAATATTTATAGAAGAGGCACAGAGAAGCCACGTCACGCCGGTGAGAGAGATACTGCAGGCGGTCAGCCAAGTCGGTATCAATCACATTACAGATTCTTCGCTGTATTTTGTCAAGAACCTCGAGGAGAATAGAAGGGCCACCCGACCAGATGTGGCAGCAGTACTCAATACACGGGCAGATGGTGGATTTATCTAATTGCAGGATAGATTCAGGCGGAAAGAATTTCCGGGCCCTGCACAGAGAGCCGACTTTCATAGTTGCGGATTTAGCAATGGATTCGACGTAGTCATTCCACTTGAGGTCCGCTGAGAGTGTCAGGCCAAGCAGGCGTAGTGATTTACTCTCTGGGAGGCAAGCTTGTTCCATGCTAATGGGAGGGAGGTGCAGTTGTCTGTGGTGGTTAATTGACAGCAGCTTCGTTTTGGAAGAACTGAATTTTACGAGCCATTTCTTACCCCAATCCACCACGGATTGGAGGTCCTTCTCAAGCTCGACAGCGAGGTTCGCCTTGTCACCAACACCAGATTTTTGATCGAGGCATGGATTTTAATGCCCAGTACAAGACGTTGTTTTTTTATCAAACCAATATGCAATAAAAACATTTATTTACTCGTAATTTAAAAGAACCCTTAAAAAAATTATGGTTGAGAATGCAAGAATGCTATTTAAATCACAATATCAAAAGCATCCTGCTATTAGTAGGGAACTATATGTCAAACAATTCTCTCCTATCATCAACCTTAAACTATTTACTCGTGGAAATGGAGTGTTGAAAGTTATTTTTAAAATAAAAAGGTGCTCACGCAATTTCCAGTCCGGCGCGACACGTGAGAGCTCTGAAAGAGTGCTCCTTTTCAAAAACACAAAGTAAATTACGTTACAGTCAAAACATGAGAAAAAATAATAACATCGGTAACACCCTTGAATATGGCCATTGAAGTAGCTGTAAACACTTGGAAAATTACAAGACATTTTTATATACCCGTAAAAGAATGTAAGAAAGATTAAAACAAAAATTAATATATTCTTGCTTTTTAGTTGTTTCAATGCAACACACACACACACACACACACACACACACACACACACACACACACACACACACACACACACACACACACACACATAAAGTTTTAGTGCAAAGAATTTATCACATTCAGTGAGCACTCATCGTAATGATGTCTTCATGAAATTTCAAAGTTAGCAAAAACATGCTCTGTTAAAGTGACAAATTCTTTGCACTGAAACTATCAACGCTCTATCTCCACCTTATTGAGCATGTCATTAAAAATAAACTGCTTACGAAATTACCTTTTATTAGTAAAACTACTGAAAAAAACAACAATATTGATATCAATAATTATCATAACTCAACACTATATATATATATATATATATATATATATATATATATATATATATATATTATAGATTGCCGACAGTAGAGAATCTCCCCCCAAATTAGACATATCTTTTCCCTCCTTTCTCCTTCCCCCAATTCTTCTTTCTTTTTTATTTCTTCTTCCTTTCCTTTAAGTTCTTCTTCCCTATTTAATTTGCAACATTTTTCCTTTACCTTTCTTTGGAAAGTTGACTTCCGGTTTATTTACCCAAACACGCACAAAAGTAAATATTTGAATTTTTTCATAATATCAAAGATTAGTGAAGAAGCAAATTCAACTCGCTAAAATTATCATTCAATCATAAATTTTGATTTTTTTAAAAAAACGTATTGGCTCCGTTAACAAATAATTTTATTTACATTTTCCCTCTTGACTGTGTCATTTTTAATATTTAATATTAAAAATTAACATTAATAGTATCCTCTTTGAGATTTTAAAATCAAGCTGCTTCTTTTTGGATTTATATATATATATATATATATATATATATATTATAATTTATTACTTTACAACACTTGCAAAATACAAACTACTACAAAATTGTACATTTTGTTTGGACATTGAAAGAACAATATCTGATCAGGTAGTTAATTATGATTGTAATAAACGTTTCTTTTAGAAAAATATTAAAAATACACCATTTCCCTTGTGTGTGTATGTGTGTGTGTGTGTGTATATGTGTGTGTGTAAAGAAAAAAGGGATATATTTTTTTCATTAATTCAACAAATTTTGTATCCTTTTTAGAGGATACTCTTATTTGAGTGGACATTTCCGTTTATTTATTAAACAGTGTATTTATTTTATTTCGTCTACTAATTTTAATATTCGAGATACATTATTTGTAAAAAATACGTGCTTTCCGCTGTAATTTAACCTAGAGAAACCCTAGTGCGAATCCTACTGGACAGAGAATATCTTCTCTTGAGAGGTTGTTCATATAACTATATGTATTTCAAACTTTTCCACGCTTGCAAATTGGGTGCAGGGTTGGGATCACGTGCTTCTCCATTGGACGCGCAGAAGTAGACGCCAGAGCAGCTCCCAACGAATTTCCTTGGTAGTTTCGTTGGAAAATGAATGCAAAATCTATTTTAACTATCTATCTATCTATCTATCTATCTATCTATCTATCTATCTATCTATCTATCTATCTTGATATCTGTTTCACTATGTTCATTACTAAATTCCATTTGTTCATTATCTATCTATCTATCTATCTATCTATCTATCTATCTATCTATCTATCTATCTATCTATCTATCTCAGGTTTAGTACACCATGTTAATCAAGTCTGAATAAATGAGAATATTAAGATTGTATTGTGACAGTCAATCAAGATTTTACCTATCTTGAAAATCAGCATTGGAAAAATCTTTGTGTTACCGTAAATTTAAATTAAGGGTGTTATTTCTAAGCTAAAATTCATAATTTGTATGAGGCAAAAGCTCAGCTAATCTTGATATAGACATGCTTTTTGAATTACTAATTGATTTATTACTTCAATCGATATGAATGAATCATACACTATTATATATATAAAAGTCATCGTGTGTAAGTTTCTATCGATATTTCTCTCTCTGTATTCTTTTTCTGTGCAACATTTTAATTTTAATAAAATTTAGGATAGGAATAGTCCACTTCAGATTGCAATGAGAGGAGTGAATGGTCTATACCCATTAGTTACAACATTTATTCATTTTACTGAAATAACATCACATGGATGGATTACAAAATTACTGAAGGAAACATAAAAAATCATAGTCTTTTTGGTCACTTTTCATAAAAAAGCGAATTGACAAAAGTTGTATAAAAACTTGAAAATTAACAAAAATAAAAATCTACAGCTTATCAAGTATATTGTGAATTCAGTCACTTGAATTTTTGGGTTCTTTTCTTGGTGTGTTTTTTCTTCTTTTATAATAAAACTATCAGATCAAGAAGAGATATAAAAACGAGAAGGAAATAATTTATGAGCTTTAATTTTACAAAAATTAAAAACCACATCAATTTTAGATAATAAGAATTTGTTGTTAGCTGAGTTCAAGAAATACAAGAGTATAGAGCAATTTTGGCCAGAGAGAGAGAGAGAGAGAGAGAGAGAGAGAGAGAGAGAGAGAGAGAGAGTGGGGAGGTATGTCAAGATTAATTTGAAGAATGAGAGAGAGATGTGGGGTTGATTAGTCAATGACTTGATAGAAAAGTGATGAGCGAAAGAAAGAGAGGGAGTGAAGCAATGATAGAAGGAGGAAAAAACAATTATAGTGAGGAGAAAGTGACGACAGAAAGAAAGAGAAAAAAGGAGGCAGTGATAGGCAATTATAGAGAGTGGAAAGTAGTTGAATACTAGAGAGAGAGAGAGAGAGAGAGAGAGGAGCAATGATAGAAATACAATGACAAAGAGAGTAGGGATATATATATATATATATGTATATATAAGAGCAAGAAGAAAACATTCTAGCATAAGTTTTCCACACGCAACAAAAACAATTTAGAATTATTTACAAAGATTAAAACACACAGAATTACTCAACGAAAATGAAAAAATAAAGGAAATCTTAAAGACAACTAAAATTATTAATTGCAAACGCCAACCCCAAAATTTAAAAAACATCCTAGCCTCATCAAAACTTGAACAACACACAATACAGAGTGTCAGAAAATACAACAATAAAGATGTGGGATATGCCACATAATAACAGAAGGAACATATGTACAATTCGAAAACATCTACATTCGAAATAAAAACAGATCTGAGCTGCAAATCTAAAAACGTAATGCGATTAATGCGCAAAAATATACGTGGAGGCGAAACAAGGCCTGAATAAAAGAGTAGCCTTGTATAGAAGTAACCTTAAACTAGCCATTGACAGGAAATTGTATGTCTCCCAACAATTACATGAATGCAGGGGAGGTAAATTCAGAGAAATGCCTATCTACTAAAATGAAGATTATGACACACTCATGAAGCAATAAATATAAAAAAATACAAGCCTTCCCTCAATAAAACAACATGAAAAACCTAAGACAAACACACACAGACACACGAAATTCGAATGCCAAAAAAAAAAAAACAAAAAAAAAAAACAAAAAAACAAAAAAAAAAAACAAAAAGCAAAACGCGCACACACTAAATTCAAATAGTAACACCAAAGCAATAAAAAGAACTAGATGGCCTGTAGAGTAGAATTGCATCAAAATTGCTGAAAACAATTTTGAGTATAATGACGAAATTAAATTTCGCAAGTCAGTGAAAAAAATTTCTTTACAGACAACGAAGATGACAGAAGAAACTTAACGTGCAAAAGAAACCAACACGCACGCACATATTTAAACTCTCTGACTTGGTCACCACTTGACTTATCTATTCATACACGATAGCTTGGCTTCTCGCACTTTTTATTCTCTCTCTCTCTCTCTCTCTGTATATATATATATATATATATATATATATATACAGTGAAAGAATAATAGAAAACTACTATTAAATTGGTGTTCATTTTTGGCCTTTTTTGACCTGATTTGGGAAAACTGGCGTTCAGTTGATTTTCTTTCCCTTTAACTTAAATACTAAATACTAAAAAAAAGCACTTTGCTTTTCTTTTGAGAAATTTAGGATGAGAAATAATATGAAGATGAAACAAAAGTTGTCTTTCTTGCAGCAGGTGAAGATAAAGGCTCAATATTTCAGATTGTAAAGAATCTTTCAATTCATTTCCATTTCACTTTGCTTTCAGCAAATTTATATAGAAGCAATTAGATTATCTCATCTCTTTATTTTATTTTTATCAACTTTCTATTTAATGTTCATTAAAAAGACCTATCATGACTTTATCTGTTCATTAATAATTGACTCCAAAATATTAAAAAACGAAAACCATTCACTGTTTCCCATGAAACTTTTATGATCTAACTTCATCTTGTTATGCCCACTATATATAAAGGCCATCGTGTGTAAGTTTATATATCTATTTCTCTCTGTGTTTTGTGTGCAAGATTTAAATTTCAATATAGAAGAAAATTAGCAGCTTACAGGCAAACGCAGTAACTATGGGAAAAATTATTGAATTACTGGTTAATGTAGAAGATAGACTAAACTATCGCCCGGTTCACAAGCCACCCACGTCTATTGAACAGGTGAAAAGGCTCCTCCCTTGTTCTCTGTTTAGGATGTGGTTTCCGGTTTTTCTCTTTTCTAATCTTTTCACTCTTTTTATTTTATTTTATTTTTTTAATTGGAGTAGATAGACTAAAATATCGCCCGGTTCACACTCCACCCACGTCTATTGAACAGGTGAAGAGGCTCATCCCTTGTTTCCTGTTTATGATGTGGTTTCCGGTTTTTCTCTTTTCCAATCTTTCAACTACTTTATTTTATTTTTTTTTCAATTGGAGTAGATAGACTAAACTATCGCCCGGTTCACACTCCACCCACGTCTATTGAACAGGTGAAGAGGCTCATCCCTTGTTTCCTGTTTAGGATGCGGTTTCTGGTTTTTCTCTTTTCCAATCTTTTTACTCTTACGTAGCCCCCTGCGCATCAGTGGCGTTTTCGCCTTGCTTGGGGTGATATGATTAAAAAATAAGTAACTATGCTACAGTTTTAAGCTATATTTCTGCTTTAATTGACATGTTGACTTCTTCTATGTGCATTGTTCTTTTTTGAACGTAGGCGATCATGGCCTTTCACGTCTCTATCTATGGAGGCTCTTAGCTTTATCCCTGGAGGCTCTTAGCTTTCTCTTGTTAAACCACGCAACCCTCGCTCTAAAATTCACCTGCTCAGGCCCGTCAAGTATGCTTTTCCTCTTTCTCTTTTTTCCTCTACCTGGCCTGTGAGTATTAGATTCTCTAAGACCTCCTTCCTCATTGCATGCCCCAGGAACTTTAGCTGTCTTTTTCTGATGCTCAGTATTAATTTTCTTTTCGCTTCCATGCTTTCCAAAACCTCGTCATTGCTCACATGAACAATCCATTATATCCGTAGCATTCTTTTGTAGAACCACTCAGTGTGTAAAGGATTAGTTAAATGCAGAATTGATACTGCGTCTGATAATAACAGCAGTCAACTGGAAAGAACAACATATTTCAGACAGTACAGAGCTAGACAAATTAACTTAAACATTAATATTATTCTCAGGTTACTGTTTGTTAGGAGTGCGTGAAGGCTTAGTTGAATGTTTATCATCATCATTACCTTTTATTTTGAAAAGACGACAGTTTCCAATAATATACAGCTCTTAATAGAGCCCAAAACACTGGGAACCTGAAACTTGAAAAACCTGGAAACCCGAAACCTCAAAATTATTTATTAAATTAACTCAATATCAGATAATGTTAGTGCAACCCTATGTACATTCCAAAATATTATATTGAACGAGCTTTTAAATTAAATAACATTTTTCTATAAATTATGTATTTTTCTTTTCATTGCACAGAATGCAGTTATACTTTATATATACATGGCGTCATTATTGACGGCACTGATACACTACTATCAGGTATAAATTCTATATTTCAGCGTAACTTTGGCTAATTGAATAACAAAATAAAAAAGTATACTCTTTAACGCGACAGAACTTTTTCTGATTCAATATTTTTATTCATAGAAGCACACACACACATAAACACACACATTCTCTCTCTCTCTCTCTCTCTCACTCACACACACACACACACACACACACACACACACACACACACACACACACATATATATATATATGAATGTATATTTGGGCAGCAACCTTTCTTTTAAACATAATATTAATTTTTATTTAGTTTTTACAGAATTCTTCCATCTTTACGTTCGATGGAAATGAGGGAGGAAAAAAAAAAAACAAAAAAAAACAAAAAAAACAAACTGTCCAATATAGTCTATTGTCCACAAGCGCTTTCAGTCACCTAGCTATTATCAATCCACAACTGACAAAAACCCCTAAGAAAAATATTGGTCGAAAACACGAGAGTTCTCTAAATCAAATTACCGAAACAGTTCACTATCAGAAAGGCCCTGTGTATCAAATATGTCTTCTCCATCATCGACCTATCTATCTAAAGACATTACTTTATGTATGTGTACTTTAGTATTTTCTTAACATTTTTGTAATCATTTGACCCAAGCAAGGTGATAATGCCACTAAGACGTAAGGGGTTTCTGGCGGTGAAAAGAGTATGATAAAACTATAGTTAGGAGAAAGGACAATAAAAGAGTGTATTTAAGGAAGAGGGTAAGAGTGCGATTGACGCTGCATTTAAATTTATGAAGATTGTAGGCATGGTAATAGAAATCCAGCTAGAAATACGGGAAACAAGCTATTATCCTCGTTTTAAAAAATACTTCAATACTGCGTAAGAAGACTTTGCCTGCTAAACTTAATGTTTCAACGTCACTGTCAGAAAGCGATCTATCTAAAAACAAATCACTATTTGATCCTATTTGTTAGGTTGCGAACTGTTTAATCAAGATCTCGTCTGTCATTTATATTGTCGAAATAAGAAAAAAAGAGATCTAAAATGGCATTTTGCAGAAGACAGATGTGATAGATAAATAAATAAGTGAACATACTGGGACGCTTGAAATGGAGAAAATTGCGTCTTTCAGGCCAGTAAATGTTTTGCCGTAAAAAAACGTAGCTACAAACGACAGCCTACAATTGTCTAAATTTATTTGTTTTCTTTAAACGATGACACAAAGTAACAAAGTACAAAAACGATATTCCAGGGTCAAGTTTACATTTATTTGAACCGATAAGTTGTTTGTAAGAAAATGAAGTTAATAGAGAATATATCTAAATTTCTGTATATCAAAACATTGTTGGGTAAAAAAATGGCAAATAGTAAAGAAATGTCTATGTAACACGTTTTTTCCTTTAAAAAGACTTCGTCAGACTAAGACTATGTTATTACAGATAGAATTATATAGGTGCCTCAAAAGTTTATTTTCTCATCCTGCTTCTTACTTTTCCAGCTTACTCATTAAAAATTTGAAATAAAGTATCAGTCTGCTGAACTTTTAAATTATGTTCTTTTATTGCTATCTGTACTTAATAATCCTCTATATAATAAAGACCATTATAAAAAACTTTAATCCAAAAGGAAAAGCAGGAAGGTAAATCCCAAAGACCCGATCCTAATTAATACTAATCTCTCTTAGGGATTTTATGTAGAAATGATTATACAACGGTTTTGAACTTCGAAATTTATTTTATATATATATATATATATATAAATTTATGTATGTATGCATACATATATATATCTCCTGTCACGCTCATGGAGAGAGAGAGAGAGAGAGAGAGAGAGAGAGAGAGAGAGAGAGAGAGTAGCGAAGCGGTATCGGCTCTGATCATTCTCTTTACTTTCAGTTATGAAAGCTCTTGACACGTGTTTGCTCTTGAATTATGATTTTTATTTTATTTTAATTTTTGCCATAATTATGTCCTCGTGTAGTGAAGAATATCCTCTCTATTATAAAGACTGTTGTATATTTATTTCTCTCTCTATATTTCTCTCTCTCTCTCTCTCTCTCTCTGTATATATATATATGTATATATATATATAACTGTAAATTTATCTCTAAACACGTCTCGAAAAAACCACCGAGTATAAACGCGGAGTGGAAAAAATGGAAACAAAAAACGAAACGAACTAAGCACTTGAACATTCGTCAAATTACTAGTCTAAAGAAAAAAACCCGAGACGAGGAACCTAACACGTAAAGCACTCAATACAAGTAAGTAGCTAACCTAGAGCCAACGGACCTACCTAGGTTTCAACTAATGGATCTTCAGGTCAAGTTGGCTGATGAGCTACTTATATATATATATATATATATATATATATATATAGGTAGATAGATAGATAGATATATTCCCTCCTGTTATAATCAGTGGGGGATAACCTGTAAGGAAACAGGTAATAATCCTCTCAAATATTTTGCCGTTATTTTTGACAGCAGGTGTACACTCGAGTTTTTATATTCTTTTAGGCTCAGTAATCCCCTGCGTATTATCGGCTTTATTTCCAAGTGGATTTGTGAGGAGAATATAATCCAAAACATTGTTAATAATTATTCACCGACAGGAAAAGCTAAAGATATTTTATTATTTTATGTGCTGTGTCCCTTCAGGACGTAAACTAGAATAGCTCTTTACAAGGTCCTTTAATTTTTAACTCTAAATAAATTCTGACTTTTTGCTAATTTTTCTAAACCTTGCTCCGCCACCGATACATCAAGATCGATAGGGAGGTTATGCATTGTCCCAACTGCCTTCAATCTGTCCCGTGAGTATCACATTTTCCGAAACTTTTTCCTCATTTTATGCTCTAGAAATTTTAACTGTCTCTTTTCTAAAACTTTGTCGTTGCTTCCTTGTTCAGGCAATGGTATGCTAAGTATCCTTCTTGACAGAAGATTTCTCTTGGTTCAAGTCTCTTCTTCATCTGTGAGAAGACTGTCCAGCATTCACTGCCATATATGAGGACTAATATTACATAACATATCAGTACTTTTTTCTTTTGCTCCTGTTGCTTCAAGTCTCTTTTTCATCTGTGAAGAGACTGTCCAGCATTCACTGCAATATAGGAGGACTAATATTACATCACAATTCAGTACACTTTTCTTTGTTCCTGTTGCTTCAAATCTGTTTTTCATCTGTGAGGAGACTGTCCAGCATTCGCTGCCATATAGGAGGACTGATATTACATAACGATTCAGTACTCTTTTCTTTGTTCCTGTTGCTTCAAGTCTCTTTTTTTATCTGTGAAGAGACTGTCCAGAATTGACTGCCATATAGGAGGACTGATATTACTTAACAATTCAGTATTTATTTAAAGAAATTTTGTTTGATATTTTAATTAGATTTTAGTAATCAACTTTCGTTATTTTATTTTATTTTTAGGTTTTGGTGCCACACTTTTAAAAAATATATTTTCAGATTTCAATGACACATTTTCGTTCCTGCATTAAAACACTCTCCAGGTATTTAAATTATCGTACATTTTTTTTGTAATTTTCATTTGTTGATTTTCTTTTTGTTAACAACCACCTATTCCGCTTTATTGCAATTGATGTTTAGTCATTTCTTCTTCCTTTTCTTCACTATTTCCTGTCATTTTTCTTGGAGTTTCCTTTCTGTGTCTGCTATCAACATTGTGTCATTTGCATATCTTTTTGGCTAAGATTTTGGCCGCTAGTAATTAATCATGTTAAAAAAAATATTGCAATCCAAAATGTGTTTACGCTTTCAATACTGGATGCTTCCCAGAACGCTTAATCTCTTCAAGTCGAATCCTTATCTTTCCTTCATATAAATTAAAAAGCAAAACGACGCCATTTTTTCACGGGCCAGTGGTGATATATTTGTCTCAGTTGAGGTGCAGTAGCCGGTGTTTGTGTATCAATAACAGTACAGTGTTTTGTATATGAGAGAAGAAAATTGAACATTGAATAAACTGCGCTTCGGGTAGTTTCCCACAAAACCACAAGTTACTACAAATCAAAGTTCATAAGCACCATCATATATATGTATCTGTTGGAGAACAAATGCCTGTAAAAGCTCATCCGTATTTCCTATTGGGAACACAAAATCAAAGACAATGCACGGAGTAGGGAGATCAAAAGTGTTGTGGACCGACAGACATATTTCCTCACCACTATTAATCGTAAAAAAGATACATGGTTTGGTTACGTCAAACAGCATGAAAGCCTCTGGGAAGCCATCATGCAAGACACTATTCAATATTGAAAGCAGACACAGGCGTGAAAAGTAACTCAAGAACTAGTCAGACAACATCAAAGAGTGAACGGACGTGACAATGCTGGAACTCCTGAGAAAACCTTGTACAAGTACAAAGAGTTTGTCTCATTAGTTGAGCAGATTCATGCCACTTCGAAGTTTTGTAAGGATACCGTTATGATGTTCTCACTCATCAGGGTTATTACATGAAACTCGATTATAGTAGCGAATTAAGATTTTATTATGTTAGTAATAAATAAAATATATGGCCAGTCGAAATGAGAATGTTTAAGCACTAATTCAAGTAATATAATGATTACTAATCATTATTTCATTATTCCTTTTCCCATTATGACTAGAAAACATTCCCTCTCCCACCTACGGCAGAATTGTGCAACTCACTTGACTGAAGAATTTAATAGGCCGAGTGGCTCAGACTGCTCAGAGATAAGTTTTTATCGAGTCACCATTTCTAAAATGGTTTACAACCAAAAATATAGATTTCCGACTATTTAGCCATAGCTTGAGGGAAAGTAGATGTGAGTGAAAGAAGCTGTTGGAGTAGAAATTGGGACAGGATCTTCGACTTCATATTCCGGACTACTACCTCTTACAGCAGCCGCACATCATGTTTTTGTCTTTATGTGTATGGCTCTCCTTTCTATCCTAATTAATAATTATTTTAATGATCAACATAATTATGATCCTATTCACCCTCATTATTTTATTAAAATTTCCCCAAAACCAAAAAGCGCGAATGATACTTATCTCCCAAAAGAGAGAAAAATACATGAAGATTGCTAGAAGGCAGAGTATTTAAGATGTCTGGAGATTTGTCCTAAAGAAATGTTGTGATAAAAAGAATCGGACAAACGCTAAAATATGAGAAAACAATGAATAATGAACACACCTTTTTTAATACAAGAAAATTGATATTTTTTTAATTAGAAATATCTCAGGAAATATACTATAAATGCTAATATTTTATTAGAATTAAAGACAGCATCAGGTTTTTCTCACAGGACTTAAATACACACACACACACACACAGACAGACAGACAGACAGACAGACATATATATATATATATATATATATATATATAATAATTCATTTCATATATATATATATATATATATATATATGAAATGAATTGTTTGAACATTATATTTTATCAATACTCGTATTTAAGTAGATATTCTGTTTTTTAATTAAACAGTATTATATATTTATATCTAGTGGTCTGATTATTTACGATACATTTTTATTACGAAAATGTGTGTCATTCGGCAGGATTCGAACCTGCGACCCATATCTACATTAAAACCTCGTTTAGACTGGAGGTCATTCGTGGTGGAGCGGTCTATGACGTTGCCAGATCAAATGGTAGCTTCTCCTACATATAATACTGTTTAATTAAAAAACAGAATATCTACTTAAATACGAGTATCGATAAAAAATAATGTTCAAACAATTCATTTCAAATTGTCGGTTGTTTATAACCAAGTTTTGTTAAAATTCGTTAATTTCCGTAATATATATATATATATATATATATTAGCTGGCATTAATCTTAACACAACACCGATAATATAATTAATTAAAAAGTAATGCGTGATTAGCAATGAAATTTTTACCTAATGATATATTTCATGAAGATAATGTCATCAGCAATGTTAGCAGTTTCCTTATAAGGAAACATTCAACATTCGTTGACCGCGAAGCCAGTGATGCCTTTACCTTGAAATTCATCAAATCATTCTCTTCGATGAAATTTTTATGAAAATAGGTTTCACAAGTACAGTATTGACGGGGCTATCCTTCATAACATTTTGTTCGAGGTCGTGCGAAACGATAATATCTTCATTATGCCATTATGTTAGTTTCGAGATCCATGTCCTATTCATTTTAATTTTTGCTCCTGTTGAAGTTCTTCTAGTAATGTAGTTTTTGTTATTTCGTACAGTTCATTGTTTGATTCCGTAACATTAGTCCACAAAGTTAAAAGAATGATAATCTTAGCTAAAACCTATAGACTTCAGTTTAGTTTTAACTGTTGATATACGGCTGGCTGTTTAGATATTTTTAATTTTTAATTTTTAATGTCACCATGCATGTCAATAATACGAAAGTCCAGATTTGACAAAGGATATTCAATACGCTTTTCTTTGATTTAAACATATATGTATTTCTTTGTCTTATTACTATGCTTACTTTATGTTCTCACAAGTCGTCTGATTTCTTCAAAATCTACAGTCAATTTGCCGATTAACTATACTAAATTTGTTATGATTGAACTATACACCAAGGTAGTTAATGTCGTGATTTGACGAGGCTATTGAATACGCTTTTCTTTGTTTTTAACATGAATTTATTTATATGTCGTATTACTTTGCTTACCTTTCGTTCCTACAAATCGTCATATTTCTTCAAAGTCAATTTACCAATCAAATATACTAAATTTTTTATGATTGATCTATACATCAAAGTATTTAAAGCGATTAGTATTTACTTATAACAATTTTTATTGACTGATATTTTTCTACGGCTTATCAGACTTTTGCAGGTTATTTAAAGTTAGAAAATATTTTTAAATTGTAAGACGTTTTTGGAGATAATAATAGTTTTCTGATACAGCGTCTACGAATTAACCCATAGCTAGTCGGGGAAAAGAAGTGGATTCATACATTTATTTTGGTTATTTGAGCGTAAGTGAATGTAAAAAATACGACTAGAATTTGGACTTGGCTCCAGGACTTACAGTTTCGAGCAGTTATCAGTTACACCACTCGCACATCAAAACTTACAGCACCTAGAATTCCCAAGCGTTCATTCCTCTAAGTACTGACCAAACTCGAAGTTGCTTAAATTTAGTGATCGAACAAGAACTGGTGTTTCAGGGTCAGTATCAACATTACTTCAGGTCTTTTGGAATCTTTCTAGAGTCCAATTTCTTGAAGTACTTTTAGGATGTTGATTCTTGTTCCAGATCATTTTTTCTTAAGTTCAATTTCTTGGAATTCTTGAAGGATATACTTCAGTAATAATATTTACCTGCCACTTTTTTGGTGAGTGTGGATCCAAATCAGCTCTCAGTTGCGTCTCTGTCCTCAAAGATAGAGTGCGGTTCAGTTGTATCTCTGTCCGAGGACAGGCATGCAATTGATAAAAATTATACTGTGAGATGCTCGGTCCTGGGGAACAGTGTCCTGAAGCCGCGCAACCCTATTGCACATGTGTGGTGGACTGGTGCTCGTCACCGGGCCAGCGCGAACGGCGGTTGCGAAGACTGGGAAATTTGTGTGCATTGCGCGCTCGTACGCGTTCGGGCTCCCCACATTAAAACATGACCTTGTGTCACATCCATTTCTTAGTGGGGAAAAGAGGTAAATATTCATACTTAAGTAATAATACTTACCTGCCACTTTTTGTGGTGAGTGTGGATCCAAATCAGCTCTCAGTTGCGTCTCTGTCATCGAAGACAGAGTGCGGCTCAGTTGTATCTCTGTCCGAGGACATGCATGCAGTTGAGAAAAATAATACTGTGAGATGCTCGGTCCTGGGGAACAGTTTTCCGAAACCGCGCCACCCTATTGCACAAGTGTGGTGGAGTGGTGCTCGTCACTGGTGCTAGCACGACCGGCGATTTCGGGGACTAGGCAATTTTTGTGCTTTGCCCGCTCGTACGCGTTCGAGTTCCCCACATTAAACCTTGACCTTGTGTTGCATCCACTTCCTTGTGGAGGGAAGAGATAAACAAACTTGGAGGATGTTGATTCTTGTTCGAGATTATTCTTATTGAATATCTATGTCATCATCATAGCCACCTCATATATTGATAAAAATCAATGACTTATAGAAACAGAAACTAAGCAGAGTAATTAGACACAGGAAAACATATATTAAAAGCAAAGAACAACGTACTAAACTGCTGTCTAATATCTAATCTACATCACAGTAAATGATCGGGAAAACTTACATCCTATCTCTCATGCTTTTCTACATCCACCCCACTCTCATCAGTACTCTCCTCCCTCTCCTACTCTCTTCCTGATACCCCCTGAAACCTCTCACTCCTCAACATTCCCATGTAACCCCTGCACAACAGTGGCAGTAAAATGCCTTGCTTGGGGCGACACGATTATAAAAAAAATGCTATGATTATCAATAGTGAATTCACCGATAGATTTGTGCATGAATTTAAAGTACGCTTTGATACACGCTAATAATATTTGAAAAGCATCCTTTTCTTTTATCTTTAAAGATGTGAGAGCTTCTCTAGGCATTCATCGATATTTTTCAAATCTCGTCTCTTGGTATCCGTCCAGTAAGATTTCTCCTAATTGGTCCTACAACCCGCACTAATTATTCACGATATTTTTTCCTAAAGAAAAAGAAATCTTCAAATATTTTCAGATGTCGGGCCAATGTTGATCGTTTAAAAATTTATTTAATCCCAGAAAAACAGTTTTTGTTCCATATAATATTGTATGCAAAACAAACTAAATATTTTGTAGCTTTCTTTAGAAACAGGAACTCACTTGAAATATTTGACGACAATAACCTTAATTGAAGTTGTTTCATTAACATTTTTAATAATTTTACCCCAAACAAGTCAAGAAAACCACAAAGACGTTAGTGTCTAGTCATTGCGAAAGCATTATGAGAAAAAATTAAGAAAGAAATCAACAAAAGATCAGACATTATGAGGACAGAAGATAACAATCAACATTACATTTACATTTTAAAAGAACAAAGATGACTATAAGAAGAAGTCGGAAAAGTGCTCTACAAGAAAGACGTATTAGAGAAGAAACTATTAGCATTGAACGTACGATTACATCTAGCCATTCAAATGTAAATACCTTGCCACTAATCTAGTCAATCAGTTACTTAAGTGTCATACGTCATACACGATTGGACGATCATGTCTCTTTCTGTCAATGCCTGACTAGGTAGATGATTTTCCCGTAGTAGGTTCTCATTTATTCTTGCGAAAAACTGGTTACCAACCAAGGCTATAGAACAAAATCTGTTCTGTTATGAACCCATAACTAAAAGGAGAAGAGATGGATTTATGCCTGTCCTAGAGGTATTCATGCGTAAGTGAATGCAATGAATTTAACTGGAATTCGAACTCGGCTCTACTGATTTCCCATTCCGAGCCGATATCCATTACACCAAACCTCACTTCCAATCTGGTACAGATCTTGAATTCATAAAGTCTAAGTATCATCGAGGAATGGTCATCAGAACAATTACCATGAAAATATTTATAGAAAATACTCAGTGATGGTATGTTACGGCTGTGGGAAAGTTACTGAAACCGAGATGCCAGGTCAAGGCAAATAACATTGCAGATTCTTTGTATTTTATCCATAATATCTAGATACATAGAAAAACTCCAGTCTAGGTGTGACAGTAGTATTCAAAGCGTTGACGAATGGTAGACTTATAAATGTGTAAGATAGATTTTGGTGAAAAGAATCGTCTAGAACAACACAACGGAAAGTGTAGCAACTAATTCAATGTAATCTTTCTATTTCTTATCAGTGGAAAACGTTAGCCATACATGGCGCAATGAGTGACTCTCCTGGAGACTGTTTTTTAGGCGATTCAAAGACAGCAGTTTCGTTTCGGACGTGTTAAGATTAAGAAGATATTCCTTCACTCAGTTAACAATAAATAGTACGTTAGATCAGCAGGGAATTTTACGTCATGGAACTGTTTCTTCTTCTATGTGCCATATCTCTTCAGGACGTAGGCGATCATAGCTTTCCACGTCTCCCTATCCCTGGTAGGTCTTAGCACGCTTTCTCCAGTTATCCCACTCAAATCCCGCTCTGCTATCCACCTTCAAATATGTTATCCGCTACTTTCCTTTGTTTCTCTTTCCCTCTATCTGACCTGTGAGTATCAGAGTTTCTAAGTCTTCCTTTCACATAACATGTTCCAAGAACTTCAGCTGTCTCTTCCTGATGCTCAGTATTAATTTCCATCCTTTCTAAAACCTCATCATTGCTCAAATGCTTGATCCATGATATGCGCAGCATCCTTCTGTCGAACCATATTTCAGTTGCTTCAAGGTTTCCCTTCATCTTTGATGATATTGTCTAACATTTAATGTTATATTGAAGGACATCACATAGCAGTCCAGAAGTCTTCTTTGTTTTTAGCGAAATTTTCATGTCTCTTAATACTTCGCTCAGCTTCTGGTCTGCGTCCTTGGCCATTCCAATTCACATTCGGATCTTAGTGTCACACTTTCTGCCTTCCGTTGAACACTTTCTCAAGTACATAAATTTTTCTAGTTGGTTGATTTTAGTATTCCCAACCTGTAATTGGCATTTTTGGTTCCTCCATACGCTGATGACCATACATTCGTAGACTTACTATAAAGTTAAATGTAAATTGACCTATCATCAGCATAGATAATGTGTTGCAAAACTGATGGTATCAGGAATTCGTTGTTATATTTAGAACATTAAAGCTTGAGGCCTTCTTCGTATGTTATTTTTTAATCGTATCACCCCGAGCAAGGCGGTAACGCCACTGATGTGCAGGGGGCTATGTAAGAGTGAAAAGATTGGAAAAGAGAAAGCCGGAAACCACATCCTAAACAGGGAACAAGGGATGAGCCTCTTAACCTGTTCAATAGACGTGGGTGGAGTGTGAACCGGGCGATAGATAGATCTATCTACTCCAATTGAAAAAAAAAAAAAGAAACCAAAGTGAGAAGATTGGAAAAGAAAAAAGCCGGAAACCACATTCTAAACAGGAAACAAGGGATGAGCCTCTGAACCTGTTCAATCATGTCTTATTCAGCAGATTATTCTTATTTCGCTTTCCACGAAGCAGATATTATTGTCCCCTTTGGTATCTATGTAAGAGAAGTTGTTAAAAAATCATATTGCCTAATGAACAGTGTTAGTGATATATTGGCTTTGTTTAAAGTTAAGACCTAAATGTGTGAAGAATATGTTTTTACGAAAAGAATGAAGATACCCTTTCGTTGCCAGATTTCCTCAAGAGACAAGCCATCACGTGGAGATGGGCAGCAGGCAAACCGATTGACACACGTCCCATTTCCCATTTCCCACCAAGAAGAAATCTGGCAACGAAACGGTATCTTCATTCCCACCAAGAAGCGATGCTACTACTGCCGTGTTTCCCCTTTGAAATAAAGGAAAAGAAATGTAAGAAAATTGTCCTACATTCATTAAGTCTATGATGCAGCGCTGGAGGCCGGAAGAATTGCCGATAGACTACGAGAAGCCAAAAACAACCCATAAGGCGATATTGTATTTCTGACATATTTTACTCTGTCCACCTGAGTGGCATGCAGGAAGAGAGACCTTTACGAAAACCCCTGTCAGTGGAACAGGGCGTCTAATTAAAGTGGATTCTTTACTAATGTCATTAATCAAAATGGATTAGTTGGATTTCGAATGATGTCAGCTGATTCTGTTTCATTATATTTTAGTAAGTCTTTACCTAACACAAGCTGAAAGATCAACTCAAGCTAGATGGTTACTGAATGAAGTCGATGTATAGAAATAGTAAGGAAGCGGGCAAATGTGCGTGCAGATGATGAAATACATTGATTAGGTAAACGTTGTCACTAAAAGTTCCATAAAGTAGTTACCCTTTGGGAAGAAGCCATTCGAAAAAAAAACAACTTCCTTACCAATGGTATACAAGGTAAATGGGAGTGGTTCGCCCCTGTTTTTAAAGTATGACGGGTCCTAGTTATAAATGTCTAAACTAGTTCACTTAACAATGGAATACGAGGGGAGTGTGCATGGTTCGACCGTGTGTATAATGTGTCCTAGTTTTAAATGTATAAATTTTTCCCTTATCAATTGAATATTAGAGGAATGTATATTGTCATAATGCCATATTGTATATGGTATTATGTTTTCTAATGATAAATGTCTAAAGAAGATTCCTTACCAATGGAATACGAGAAGAATGTGAATGGTTTGTCCTATTTTATATGGCATGACGGGTCATAATTAGAAATATCTAAACTGGTTTCTTTATCAATGAAATACGAGAGGAATACGAATGGTTTGCCCTATTTTATATGGCAAGATGGGTCCTTGTTAGAAATATCTAAACTGGTTTCTTTATCAATGGGATAAAAGAGGAATGTGGATGGTTTGCCCTATTTTATATGGCATGATGGGTCCTTGTTAGAAATATCTAAACTGGTTTCTTTATCAATGGGATAAAAGAGGAATGTGAATGGTTTGCCCTATTTTATATGGCATGATGGGTCCTTGTTAGAAATATCTAAACTGGATTCTTTATTAATGGGATACTTTTTGAATGTGGATGAATCGCTCATGTGTGTATGGCATAACTTGTCCTTTGGTTATAATTGTTTATACTGGCTTCTTTAACAAAGGAATTCGTAGGAAATATGAATGACTATTTCCTGTGTATATGGTATGATGTGTCCTAGTTATAAATGAGTAAACTGGTTTCTTTTCGAATGGAATACGTGTGGCAAGTAGATGATTCTATATAGCATGATGTGACCTAAAATGTGTAAACGTGTTTCCTTACTAATGAAATACGAAGGGAATATGTATGATTCGCCGCTTCAATGAGGGCATGAGGTTTCCTCGCTATAAATTTTTAAACTGGTTTCCTTACCAATGGAATACAAGGAAAGTGGGGATAGTTCGCTGCTCTGAATATGGCATGATGTTTTCTATTTATAAATGGTTTGTCCCAGTGCATATGTCGTGACGGCTTCTAGTCATATATACCTAAAGTGGTTTATTTATCAATGGAATATGGATTGTTTTTCCCTGTATATACCGCATGACGGGTACCAGTTATAAATGTCTAAACTGGTTACCGTGTCAAAAGATTACGAGAATCTGTAGATGGTTCACTACTGTGTATATGATGGTGTCTTCTAGTTATAAATGTCTAAACTGGTTACCGTGTCAAAAGATTACAAGAATCTGTAGATGATTCACAACTGTGTATATGATGGTGTCTTCTAGTTATAAATGTCTAAACTGGTTACCGTGTCAAAAGATTACGCAAATATGTAGATGATTCACAACTGTATATATGATGGTGTCTTCTAGTTATAAATGTCTAAACTTTTTTCCGTGTCAAAAGATTACGAGAATCTGTAGATGATTCACAACTGTATATATGATGGTGTCTTCTAGTTATAAATGTCTAAACTAGTTACCGTGTCAAAAGATTACGAGAATCTGTAGATGATTCACAACTGTGTATATGATGGTGTCTTCTAGTTATAAATGTTTAAACTGGTTTCCGTGTCAAAAGATTACGAGAATCTGTAGATGGTTCACAATTGTGTATATGATGGTGTCTTCTAGTTATAAATGTCTAAACTGGTTACCGTGTCAAGAGATTACGAGAATCTGTAGATGATTAACAACTGTGTATATGATGGTGTCTTCTTGTTAGAAATGTCTAAACTGGTTACCGTGTCAAAAGATTACGCGAATCTGTAGATGATTCACAACTGTGTATATGATGGTGTCTTCTAGTTATAAATATCTAAACTGGTTTCCGTGTCAAAAGATTACGAGAATCTGTAGATGGTTCACAACTGTGTATATGATGGTGTCTTCTAGTTATAAATGTCTAAACTTTTTTCCGTGTCAAAAGATTACGAGAATCTGTAGATGATTCACAACTCTGTATATGATGGTGTCTTCTAGTTATAAATGTCTAAACTAGTTACCGTGTCAAAAGATTACGAGAATCTGTAGATGATTCACAACTGTGTATATGATGGTGTCTTCTAGTTATAAATGTCTAAACTGGTTACCGTGTCAAAAGATTACGAGAATCTGTAGATGGTTCACAACTGTGTATATGATGGTGTCTTCTAGTTATAAATGTCTAAACTGGTTACCGTGTCAAAAGATTACGAGAATCTGTAGATGATTCCACAACTGTGTATATGATGGTGTCTTCTTGTTAGAAATGTCTAAACTGGTTACCGTGTCAAAAGATTACGAGAATCTGTAGATGGTTCACAACTGTGTATAGGATGGTGTCTTCTAGTTATAAATGTCTAAACTTTTTTCCGTGTCAAAAGATTACGAGAATCTGTAGATGATTCACAACTGTATATATGATGGTGTCTTCTAGTTATAAATGTCTAAACTAGTTACCGTGTCAAAAGATTACGAGAATCTGTAGATGATTCACAACTGTGTATATGATGGTGTCTTCTAGTTATAAATGTTTAAACTGGTTTCCGTGTCAAAAGATTACGAGAATCTGTAGATGGTTCACAATTGTGTATATGATGGTGTCTTCTAGTTATAAATGTCTAAACTGGTTACCGTGTCAAGAGATTACGAGAATCTGTAGATGATTAACAACTGTGTATATGATGGTGTCTTCTTGTTAGAAATGTCTAAACTGGTTACCGTGTCAAAAGATTACGCGAATCTGTAGATGATTCACAACTGTGTATATGATGGTGTCTTCTAGTTATAAATATCTAAACTGGTTTCCGTGTCAAAAGATTACGAGAATCTGTAGATGGTTCACAACTGTGTATATGATGGTGTCTTCTAGTTATAAATGTCTAAACTTTTTTCCGTGTCAAAAGATTACGAGAATCTGTAGATGATTCACAACTGTGTATATGATGGTGTCTTCTAGTTATAAATGTCTAAACTAGTTACCGTGTCAAAAGATTACGAGAATCTGTAGATGATTCACAACTGTGTATATGATGGTGTCTTCTAGTTATAAATGTTTAAACTGGTTTCCGTGTCAAAAGATTACGAGAATCTGTAGATGGTTCACAATTGTGTATATGATGGTGTCTTCTAGTTATAAATGTCTAAACTGGTTACCGTGTCAAGAGATTACGAGAATCTGTAGATGATTAACAACTGTGTATATGATGGTGTCTTCTAGTTATAAATGTCTAAACTGGTTACCGTGTCAAAAGATTACGAGAATCTGTAGATGGTTCACAACTGTGTATATGATGGTGTCTTCTAGTTATAAATGTCTAAACTGGTTACCGTGTCAAAAGATTACGAGAATCTGTAGATGGTTCACAACTGTGTATATGATGGTGTCTTCTAGTTATAAATGTCTAAACTGGTTACCGTGTCAAAAGATTACGAGAATCTGTAGATGGTTCACAACTGTGTATATGATGGTGTCTTCTAGTTATAAATGTCTAAACTGGTTACCGTGTCAAAAGATTACGAGAATCTGTAGATGGTTCACAACTGTGTATATGATGGTGTCTTCTAGTTATAAATGTCTAAACTGGTTACCGTGTCAAAAGATTACGAGAATCTGTAGATGGTTCACAACTGTGTATATGATGGTGTCTTCTAGTTATAAATGTCTAAACTGGTTACCGTGTCAAAAGATTACGAGAATCTGTAGATGGTTCACAACTGTGTATATGATGGTGTCTTCTAGTTATAAATGTCTAAACTGGTTACCGTGTCAAAAGATTACGAGAATCTGTAGATCGTTCACAACTGTGTATATGATGGTGTCTTCTAGTTATAAATGTCTAAACTGGTTTCCGTGTCAAAAGATTACGAGAATCTGTAGATGATTCAAAACTGTGTATATGATGGTGTCTTCTAGTTATAAATGTCTAAACTGGTTACTGTGTCAAAAGATTACGAGAATCTGTAGATGATTCACAACTGTGTATATGATGGTGTCTTCTAGTTATAAATGTCTAAACTGGTTACCGTGTCAAAAGATTACAAGAATCTGTAGATGGTTCACAACTGTGTATATGATGGTGTCTTCTAGTTATAAATGTCTAAACTGGTTTGCTTACTAATGGAATATGAGAGAAATGTGGCTGGCTTGCTGCTGTATATGTGGAATTTTTCTTTGTTATGTTTAAACTAATTTTTTTAGCCGTCGAATACGAGTGAAATGTGGATAGTTCGCCACTTTTTTGTGGCATAAAATTTCTTATTTATAAAGATTTAAATTGGTTTTATTACCAGTAATATATTAGGGTAATATGGATGTTTTTGCCCCTGTATATATGGTATAATGGTTCTTAGTTATAAATGTCTAATCTGGTTTTCTTACCAATAGAATACGAGAGAAATGGGGGGATAGTTTTCCCCAGTGTATATCACACGGCAGCGCATAGTTAGAAATGTCTATACTGTTTCCTTACTAATAGAATATGCTGGGAATATGGATGGTTCGCCCTTCTTTTTATGTGGCAATAAATGTCTAAACTGTTTCCTTACTAATAGAATACGCCGGGAATATGGATGGTTCGCCCTTGTTTATATGGAAATAAATGTGTAAACTGGTTTCATTATTAATGTAACACATGTAGAATGTGTATGGTTCGTTCCTGTGTATTACACGTCCTAGTTACAAATGTCAAAGTTTGTTTTCTTTTCCCATTGAATACGGAGGGAATATTGGTGGTTCACCCCTATTTATATAGTACGATATTTTTTTAATCGTATCATTCCGAGCAAGTCGGTAACACCACTAACGTGCAGGGGGCTACGTAATAGTGAAAAGATTGGAAAAGAGAAAGCTGGAAACCACATCCTAAACAGGGAACAAGGGATGAGCCTCTTAACCTGTTCAATAGACGTGGGTGGAGTGTTAACCGAGCAATAGATAGATCTATCTACTCCAATTGATAAAAAAAAAAACAAAAACAAAAAAAAAAAACAAATTGAGAAGATTGGAAAAGAGAAAGCGGGAAACCACATCCTAAACAGGGAACAAGGGATTAGCCTCTTAACCTGTTCAATAGACGTGGGTGGAGTGTCGATATGTTCTAGTTATAACTGTCTAAACTGGTTTTCTTTCCAATTAAATATTTGGGGATATGGATGGTTCACTCCTGTGTATATGACATGACTGACCTTGATTAGGAATAGCTAAACTTGTAGAATTAATGCGTGTAAGCCATTTGAACATTTTCATGGAAAAAACGATAAATTAATGATAGGTTTTAAATGTCGCCTCTGTGGGTTCAAGGTTTGAAAATACTTACAAGTCCTCGTTGAGGACTTTCAACTATATAAATTCTGGAAAGTGCAGCTTCAGACATGATAGCAATATTTCATTTTGGTCACATCTGCCTCTTGTAAAAATAAGTCTTGGCAAGTGAAGTCAGTTTTTCTTGACTGAAAGACAACAAATTTATATTATTTACAGAATTTCAGTGAAACATGTAAGCGACGGGGTTGATTTAAGCAAAATAAAAACAAAGATGTATTCTCCTTTAATTCAAAAGAAGCCGTTTGACTTTCTGGAGCACATAAAGAGAAAAGAATCCTTGAAGAATTTGACACTCGCAATGTATGTTTGGATGTGCGTTGTGTCGCAGTGGATATCGGCTCGGAACGCGAAATCTGAGAGCCGAGTTCGAATTCCAGTTGAATTCCATGCATTCACTTAAGCGCAAATACCGTTGGGAAAGGTATTAATCCGTCTCTTCCTTATTTATGGGTTAAATAATAGGACAGATTGGGTTCTATAGCCTTTGTCGGCAACCAGTCTACCGCAGAAAGCAATGGCAACTTACTGCGGGATAATCTTCTGGCCAGTCAGTCATGTCTCTTTCGAGACATGCTCGCCCAAGCGTGTATCACGTATGGCACTTAACTGACTGAGTGTATGTTTAAAACCAGTTGAGTAGAGTGATAGTAAGGTGACAATCATTGATTTGATTTACAAAGTATAGGAAGTTGTGAAGAACTATGATAACCTACATACTGAACGCACATAAAAGACGAGAGAAATATTGACTACAGTCATGTTTAACAGATGTTCAGAACCACGTCCTTTTCGGTTTGTAAAAGTTTTGATACTTGTATTAGAATCTGAAGAAGAAGAATATACAGGAGAGTGGGTAAAGTAACGGGAACACCTTGGAATTTCAAGCAAATTTAATTCAATATGGCGTAGGACCAACTTTGGCAGTAATACCAGCTCGAATTCTGTGTTGTATTGACTCGTACTAAGTTTGAATTGTTTTTAGAGGAATTGTTATCCATTCTTCAGCTAAAACAGTTTCCAATTCTTTCAATGATGATAGTAGAGAATATTGACTTCTCACTTGTTTTTAAAAAATAAACCATAAACGTTCAATGATGTTAAGATCTGGGGATGTGGTGGTCAGATAAGATGTTCTACTTCATTAGAATGTTCTTTGTACCATTCAGCTACAACTTTAGCGCTATGAATGGGTGCATTATATTCCTGAAAGATGGCATTTCTCTTCGAAGACAGCTCTCTCTCTCTCTCTCTCTCTATATATATATATATATATATATATATATATATATATATAAATATATATTTCATTTTTAAACAAGTTATTTCGCTACCTTGGTTTTTACCATGAGTGGTGTTTTCAGGCGATTTTTAATAACTGATTCTACCTTTTACCGTTTTTCTTTTTAAGAACGTTCTTGTAACGGTGATTTATTTGAACGTACACGTGGCAGAGAATTTATGAACGCACATTGTTTAAATTCAAACGAATTATGACGTTTTTATCAATGGTTGTATGAACCTAAGAGGTATGTCATAGTGTGGATGCATTTTGTTATAATTTCTATTCTTTCATTTAACAGTTCGTCTTTATTTGGGTATGTCATAATTTCTAATTTTTCTTCTTGGCACAGTCTACATATTTGTACACCGTTGTAACGCTTGGCTGTTTTTACAATGCTCCACGTTAGGCGTGGATTTTTTCATATTTTGATTTCAATTTCCAGACGTGGCTAGCTAATTTTGTATTGTTTTTTTTTATTTTTCTATTTGAAATGTAGATCTGTGGTTGAACCACCTGGTCTTAAAGGTTTCTTTGGTTGAGCCCATATATATTTTGTTTTGGCCATCCAGGTCATGTACCTCTGCCTCATAAATTATTTCTTTTGTGTTGCAGAGACCTCGAAGTAGACATTTATTTTTGTCCATGCAGTTGCATTCTTTGTTGGTGGTTTTGTTTTGTACGATGCTATTTAAGTTTCTGGCGTTTTGTTTTTTTTATGAAACTATCAAAATTAGTGAAATAATAACTTAGTTTGATTGTGTTTCTGTTGAAAATTTTGTTTAATTCTGATTCTTTTGGAAAGTGCTTATCGATTATTTAAAAAAATATATGTCCTATTTTGGTCTTTACTTCTAACCAGATAATGTTTCGTTTTCTATTGTTGTTTTTTATTTGTCTGTTTGGTTGAGAATTATATTGTAAAATGTTTTTATGGCCAGAATTTTTTAGTGCATCCTCATATATATCTTTCTTTTCGTTAAATATTGATTTGTTTGACGAATTATTAGATAGTCTGTGTTCTATGCGTTTGTAAATGTGTTTAATTATATTATTTGGATGATAAGACTTTGTATTTATGTATGATAACTTAGTGTTTGTTTTCATGTATGGCGAGACATTTCCAGTTTGTAAATTAAGTTCTACATTTAAATATTGTACCACTTTATTATTTATGCCCACTATAATATCAAAATCTATTTCTTTGAATAATTTAAAAACTGTTTCCTTATTTTATCATTCATTCTTTTGTTGTCTAGTGCTAGTATTAATTCGTCATCTTTATATAATCCATGGTTGTCAATATGGATTATTTTGTTTGTTCTGTTTAAAATGTATATTCCCATAAATTCTGAGATTTCTGCTCCATCATACAATCCTTGT
The DNA here is from genome assembly GCA_037127315.1 of Ascarosepion bandense. Classification (NCBI taxonomy): domain Eukaryota; kingdom Metazoa; phylum Mollusca; class Cephalopoda; order Sepiida; family Sepiidae; genus Ascarosepion; species Ascarosepion bandense. The sequence continues at coordinate 877,011 of JBBBDQ010001657.1, read as the reverse complement.
GGTACATCGAATGCTCCGTTGTTGGATTTCTTGATACATGCTATACCTTCGTGGAAAAGTATAGTTTTTCGGCAATGTAATATTATGTCAATATGCTCTGATGGCATTTTTATGTACATTTTAGCAAAATTAAATGCTTCCAGTAAACCTTTCTCAGATATTGATGGATAAAAGCTTTTTATATCATATTTAATGAATGTGTATTTACTTTTACATTTAATGTTTTGGAACCAGGAAATACAGTCACTAGTGTTTCCTCACTGGTTTGCTTGAGTGGCTGTTCTTAACAAGTCGCAAATATTTTTAATATTTGATGGCTTATTTTGCCCACCTCTATTTTTGTAGGGTTAATTAGTCTGTATGATGGATTGTTGTTAAAGTCATATTTGTGGTCTTTCACTGTAAGGAAAGCTTGTTTGCCAGTTAATATTTGTATTTTATTACTTAAATTTAATTTGTCTGTAATGATTTTAACCTCATTATTGATGTTTTCAATGTATGAATCTGCGGCTTTTCTGTAAGATTTAGTTAGTTCTTATAATAATTTATTTTCATATATGTCCGGGTTTATTTGGTATATATTGCTGGATCTATCTTCTTTAATGAGGATGTTTTGTGTTTTTTTATTTTCTTTACTTCAATATTTAATAATTTCCGGAATTTGTTTTTGATTTTTTAAAATTTTATATTGTCTAAAATAGAAATCATATCTTTTTCAAAAGTAATTAATTCTTTGATTCATTGTTTTAAAATTGAAATTACTTACATTTTTATCTTTTTTTGTTCCTATGATTTTACTCAAAAAGAAGAACGCTTTCCATCTCATTCTTATTAAAAATTGTTCAATTTTTTTGTAGTAGTTGGAGTATATATTCTTTCCTGTTAGGTATCGGTATGTGTTTTAGAGAATGTAATATTTTAAATTCCAGCATTGTTGTTTATTTGCTTAGCGTTAAGTTTGTTTTTCGTTAAAATATACTTTTGTTTTTGAGTTTGTTGAGATCTGTGGCGTTAATTATTGAATCTAATTAAGTTCATAATTTCTTAAATGAATTCATATATGGCTTGTCTATATTAGTCTATTTATATCTGTGTATCTAAATTGATTTATACTTATATAAGTCAATTCATATCTGACTCAATAGATAGTTATCTAAGTCTAGCAATATCTATGTCAATTCATATCTAAGTGAATTGATATCTATCTATCTATCTATCTATCTATCTATCTATCTATCTATCTATCTATCTATCTATCTATCTATCTAACATTCTGTTCATATATACGTATGTATGTATCTATTAATCTGTTTATATCTATCTATCTATCTATCTATCTATCTATCTATCGATCTAAAATTCTGTTCATATGTATGTATGTATGTATGTATGTATGTATCTATCTATCTATCTATCTATCTATCTATCTATCTAAAATTCTGTTCATATGTATGTATGTATGTATGTATGTATGTATGTTTATTTATCTATCTATCTATCTATCTATCTATCTAAGACAGTTCATTTCTGTCTATGTCCTTATGTATCAAGCTCGAATTGTGCGTGCTTGCACGCAAAGCCTGCCGAAGTAGTTCATGTCGCTTCATAAACAATATTTCTCACTTCATTTCTCGCCAATTCATTTTGTTCTGTACGAATGTAAGCAGAGTCATTGCTTATCTGTCTTTGCTGATTTTCAAGTTATGTTTAATTCCGCTATTTGAATGTTTGGCCCAACACAAACATCTGTTTCATTCATTTGTCCGAGATACGATTTACTAAATACTAAACGAAGTAAAGAGATATTCGGAAAGAAGGAAAAAAAGTCAAAAAAAGAAAGAAAAACAAGTCGAACGTTGAATGAAAATAAAAAATGGCAAGAAAGAGAAAAATCTAAAAAAATCAGAGAGAAAAAGAAAGGCGAATAGAATAAATAAACTTATAGGAGTGAACAAGAAAGTAATGAAAAATAAAGTAAAAAAATTAACAATGAAGAAACAATAATAGAGAGAAAATTGAAAAACCAAATGAAAACATCGAAGCGAATTAAGAAGGAAGATAGAATGTAAAAGAATTTTGATAATCCAAAAAAAGCTGCAAAGAAGAGAGAAAAAAGAGAGTGAACAGGAGAAAAAGAGATTAAAAAGATAAGAACGATGTCGAAAATTGGAAGGAAAGAATGAAAATAGAAGTAAAAAAAGAAAAAAAAAGAGAAATGAAGGAAATTTGAGAAACATCAAGTAACATTAAGAAATTTAAGAACATGTAATAAAGAAGGAAAGAACGTTAAAGAATTTAGAAAAATAAAAAAAAAACAGACTGGAATAAATTAAGAAAAAATCGAAAAAAAATTAGCAATAAAAACGAAGCAGCCACCCACAAAAAGAAAGGAAAAGAAAAAATCATATAAAGTAATACAAAATGATAAAATAAAAAAATAGATTAACGACAAGAAACCTTAACAAAACAAATAATAAACCTAGAAAACGTTGGTAAAAGAAGAAATCCCGAAAAAAGAAATGTGGACAACGTAGCAAAAAACAAAAAACAAAAAACAAAAAAACAAGAAAAATACCAAAAGCTTTCTTTACTGAATCGATGTGTCCATTAAATAATCCTATCTCGTCACAATGTTTGTCCACATGTCCATCCATTTTATAACTGTCTTTTTTCTTTTTCTCTGATTCAAACAAGACCGGCTTTTCTAATCTGACCGCCTGCGACAGAAGCCTTGCAAACACGAAAGTGATCATGCAAGAACTTGAATAAATGAAAATAAAAACACATACATACACATGACGGACACCGTGACAAACTCACCAATGATGATTTATAATCCTGTATTATTATTACAGGGTTATCAAGACATATACTTACAATATATTCTTATCAGTCACCCCACATTCCACGATTTCCGCACCACACTTTAAAAATAAACAATTCCTAAGTTTTGCAAACTGGCAAACTGGATATCTAAAAAAGAAACCGTAAAGTGATTCTTTCAAGTGAACAGACAAAAGCTCTCGATTTAATAAAAGAAAGAAAACAAAACATAACATATCGCTCAATAAGTTCCGGGCCTGACATATAGATCCAGCACTAGTAAAAAATCATATGATTTTTATGAAGCCCCCTTCTTTTATGTGCCATCTTCTTTCAGAACGTAGGCAATCATGGTTTTCCACGTTTTCCTATCCCTGGTGGCTCTTAGCACGCTTTGTCCTGTTACTCCACGCACCCCTCGTTCCGTCATTCACCTGATCAGGTACTTCAAATATGTTATCCGCTGCTTTCCCCTGTCTCTTTTTCTCTCTATCTGGCCTGTTAGTATCAGGTTCTTCAAGTCCTCCTTCCTCATTGCATGTCCCAGGAACTTCAGCTGTCTCTTCCTGATGCTCAGTATTAATTTCCTTTTCGTTTCCATCATTTCCAAAACCTCACCATTGCTCGGTCCATGATATTCGCAGCATCCTTCTGTTGAACCACATTTCAGTTGCTTCAAGTTCTTCCTTCATCTTCGATGATATTGTCCAGCATTCGCTGCCATATTGAAGAACTGACATCACGTAGCATTCCAGTACTCTCTTCTTTGTTTCTAGCAAAATTGTCCTGTTTCTTAATACTTTATTCAACTTCGGGAATGCTTCCTTCGCCATGCCGATTCGCCCTCATATCTCTGAAGTATTAACCTTAAAATGGCACGTGACAAAATTTGGGCCTAATCTAATTATTAGTTTACAAAATTATTTACAAAGTTATTTAAGTGAAGCTACTGTTGCAAATTTTCAAAACAATTGAATAATCTGAACTTCCCGTGTTGACAAAGCACTGCTTTTTTATGGAAAAATACTGTTCAAGTAAAGCAATGGATTGATAAGTATTATTCGGACTCTGCTCTGTCGGAAACAACGATTAAGAGGTGGTATGCTGACTTTCAACGCGGTCGTACAGACAGAAATGTTGTTGAATGCTCAGGTCGACCAAAATCGGCACTTGTCCCGGAAAAGACCAAAACAAATTCCCAAACTCGTTTTGGCCGATTGTAAATTGAAGTTTCGTGAGATAGCAGAGGAGACGAATATATCATAAAACAGTATATTCACCATTTTGCATGAACATTTGTCCTCGAGAAACTGTCCACAGTGGGTGTCGCGTTTGCTTACATTCGATCAAAAACACTAACGCGTCGACGATTCAAAGCGTTGTTTGCAACTGTTTCACGTAACAAGAATGATTTTTTGCGTAAATATGTGACAATGAATAAAACATGGATCCATCACTTCATTCCGGAGTAAAAACAGCAGTTAGCTGAGTGGGCAGCAGCAGGCGAATGCCGTCCAAAGCGACCAATGATGCAAACATTAGCTGACAAGGATTTGGCCTCCATATTTTGGGATGCGCAATGTGTTATGTTCATCAATTACCTTAAGAAACAGAGAACCATCAATAGCAAATATTATATAGTATTATTAGTGCATTTGAAGAAAGAAATTGCACCCCCCCCAAAAAAAAACGCCACAAATAAAGAAGAAAGACGTGATCTTTCACTAAGACAACGCACCGTCAGAAGTCAATCGCAACGATGCCAAGCTACATGAATTCCACTTCGAATTGCTTCTGCATCCACCTTATTCTTCAGATATGGCCCCCCAGCGACTACTGTCTGTTTGAAGACCTCAAAAGAATGGTTCAGGGAAAGAGATTTGGGTCTATGAACTGAGGCGTATTTTGAGGCCAAAGACAAATTATTTTACAAAAAAGACACCGAATTGTTAGAAAAGCGTTGAAATCAATGTATCACCTCACATAGAGATTATGATGATGAATAAAGTCGAATTTAGCCTAAAAGTTGTTGTTTTATGAGTTAGGCCCGGTACTTATTGAGTGATGCGTTAGCTAAAGAACTCGGTAAGAATGAATTGAATCTTTTCTGTTAATTCAACGTAAATAATTTGAAATAATGCGCAAATATTATTTCACTCGAAGAAATTATGAATTTTAAACCAAAGTTTGATTTTTTATTGAATTTTTGGCACTCTTTTGAAATTAAAATTTGTTTAGTTTAACTTTCAACATCTCCAACCCACAATGAAAAATTGCTAAAAATCATGGAGTTATTAATATTTCGTAAGTGCGGACAATACTTGAGGTATTTAGAAGGAATGTTTTACAAATATATATATATATAATCTGTTTTGGTTTATTTATTGGGTTGACCGTAGTCGTAGACTTCACGCTTAGAAATGTCGCTCTCGAGTCGCTCACATTTGGGGCTACCATAAAGTTTAATCTTAACAATATTGCAATAAAATGGCCATAATGAAATTATTAGATGTAAATTTTAGTAAATATAAATTATTTTTATTTTGGGATGAATTGATATTCTGGGGTGAATTAACAGAAAAGATCTAACGAATTTTCTATTTGTCACATAAAGTTTGCGTACAGATTTTTGTTATAATAATCTAGTAAGAGTAACAGTCAGTTGGCAAACTAGGTTAGACGTGGGCCTAATAGGTATCTAAGCAGCCAGAGCGGTTAGGATACGGCATCGCTAGGCGCAAGGTTTCCTAGATTGAAGTCAGTATCTAAGGAAGAGACTTCTCCGATGGAATCAATGCCACGTAACTATGCTTAAAGTGAGATAAGTGAGATATCTACATTGATTTTACCTCGAGAGGGATCTGCACCGACAGGTCTAATTTCTGTAAAGACTCTTTACGCATAAATGTTCTGCATTGAACACAACTATGTAGAAGGAAATACTCGGGTGTTCAGGTAGGCAACAACTCTCCAACCAACACGATCATTGTACAGATGATAACGATGATCATTTTCCCAACTATTTAAAAATATTTTAAGTTGCTTAATATCGAAGAGCCGAGTTCTAATTTCAGTTGAATCCGTTGTATTTACTTTCGCACAAATGCCATTGAGAAAGGTATTAATCTGTCTCTCCTCCCTTCAACTATGGGTTAAATACTAGCACAGATTGGGCTTTATAGCCTTGATTGGAAACCAGTCTACCGCAGAAAGTAATGTCCAACTACCGCGGGAAAATGCCCAGTCAGGCATATGTATTTCGAGACATGATCGCTCAAGCGTGTATCACGCATGGAACTTAACTGAAAGCATAAAATATAATTTATCATAGGTAGGTATGTATAGGAAAAAGCATAGTATTTGCATTATTCGGGCTATTGTCCTCATGTTTGTTGCCATTTGTACGACGTTTCAGTCGTTGTACGCTCTGGCCTTCTTCAGGTACTAGAAATTTAGAACCGAAACCTTTATTACAATCACTGGGATATATAAACTCTATTCCTTGCGTAGTAGTGCCTCTTCTGGTAGTTATGAGTTATCTCCCTCTAACCTAAGTTATTTTTGGGACCTATATATCTAATGTTTAGTAACCTTTTTTTTACTAGAGTTCATATTGCATTTTTTTGAAGTTAATAGTTTTCTCTAGTATTTTTTATGTTAATGGTTTTCTCTAGTATTTTTTATCAGAGCTCATATTGTAATTTTGACACTAATGATTTTCTCTGGCACCCTGTATTACTGGTTCCCATATTGCGTTCATCTTTATGCTTGATCGGCTTAGAAGATTTTTGAAGCCTAGCATATGTGCTTATTCCTTTATTAGTTCCAAAAATTCAGTTGTTCTTGTCCTTTAAGAAACATGGCCCGGTGGATATAGACGTTGGTTAGTTCCTGTGACTTGACCCAAAGAGTTGTAAATTCAATAACAGGCTACAGCAGTAGTGAACAAGTAACATACAGCATTAGAGGGAGATAACTCATGACTAGTAGAAGAGGCACTACTACGCAATGAATAAAGTTCATACACCCCAGTGATTGTAATAAAGGTTTCGGCTCGAAATTCCTAGCATACGTTGTATGCTAGGAGCGTACAACGGCCGAAACGTCGTGCAAATGGCAACAAAGATGAGGACAAAATTTCGAATAATGTAAATACAGTAAATACTACCTCATCTAAGAAATATAGACGAAAAAGCAGAGTATGTACGGTGTTTGATATTATTCACAGTCTAAAGTATGTACTGACGGTCATGGAACTTATTCACTGTAGATCAGAAGAGAGTACAGATAAAATATCTCTTTAGGGACTATGGCACTTCACATATTCATTGTTTTTTTTTCCTGTGAATTGCAATGCATATCAGGAAAGACAATCGAGTGGTTTTTTGTTGCCATGGTTTGAAAGTCAGAGATTCATTTCTCTGGTTTCTAACAAAGATAAGAAGCTTAACATACCATGCTATTTAACCTATAACGAAGGAGAAAAAAAACGAAGCCATGATTTTTCCAAAGACATTAGTGAAAAAGTTAATAAAATAGATTAGATCTGGAGTTGAACTCATCTCACTAATTCCATTTACCGCATCGATATTTGTTACATTATTCACACATATTCTGGAAGAAAACTAAATTTATTCGAAAGCTAATTTTTTTTTTTGTCTGAATTTCGTGAATGTGGAGTTATCGTTATTTCGAATATTTATATTCTGACGAATTTCCTCATACTTGTTATTATAATGGTCAAAATGAGGTAAGAAGAACAAAGAAGAGGATAATAGTTCCTGCCCTAATATACTTCCTTGATTATCTCTCTTTAACAAAACTCTTAAAAATAGCTAATACAGTTAGAGTGAAAATTAAAATTAAAAAAAATATAGTTCATTTTTTAAAAATATAGTTACTATATAGTTATTTTTTAAAATATAGTTAATTTTTTACCTTAAAATATACTTAATTTTTTCCTAATATAATATAACTAGAGATCTATAATCTATCCCCTAGCATATATTGGTTGATTCTCCCACCTTTTGATAATTTAATTTGTTGCAGCTTAATGGATAGATTATTTACTGAGTTGTATACGTATGCTTGACGTGCAGATGGGTTTACAATCCACTGTTCGTAGCAATTCAATTTTTTTGAAGCGTGTTCGAAACACGGTAAAACAATATTTACAGTAATATTTTTATTTTAAAGGCGAATTGGTATGGCAAAGACGCGTTCCAGAAGATGAGCAAAATACTAACACACAGGAAAATCTCAATAGAAACGAAGAAAAGAGTGCTAGACTGCTACGTGATGTCAGTTCTTCAATACGGCAGTGAATGCTGGACAATATCATCGAAAATGAGAACACTACTGGAAGCGGCCGAAATGTGGTTCTACAGAAGGACTCTACGGATATCGTGGACTGAGCATGCAAGCAACGATGAGGTGATGGAAAGAATGGCAACAAAAAGGAAATTGATACCGAGCATCAGGAAGAGACAACTGAAGTTCCTGGGACATGCAATGAGGAAAGAGAGCCTGGAGAACCTGATACTGACTAGTCAGATAGAAGGATGGAGAGACAGAGGAAGGCAGCGGATAATATATTTGTAGGGTCTGATCAGGTGGATGATCGCCTACGTCCTGAAGGGACAGGGCACATAGAAGAAGAAGAAGAAAAACATAGTTTACTGAGACACAATAACTATCGTGTTTCAGTACTACTTGTTAGTACCTCATCAGGCAATGAAACATTTTCTGTTAGGAATTAATATACATAGAAAGTTAAAAATTCAGAAACAATCCAGTTGTTACTATATCCTGTCAATTAAGGAGGAGTGTAGAATTCCAATGGTTGGACTGTGTTAACCAATAGAAAGGTAGGAGAATAAGTTGAGAGAGTAGAAAATTAAAATGTCGTGAAAAGCTAGAGTTTTTGGTATCAATTATGAAATATTTGAGTGTATACAATTGTATTATGACATGTCGGTAATTGTATCGAATGTGTTAGTGAAGCGTTTACGAATTTATTTATTAATACTATTATATGTTTTTTAATGGTTTTATGGGGTGTTGTTGTTATTAAGAACTGAAAATGTATTGAAATATAACGGAAGATTATTGAAATATAATGTACGTCAATCCGACAAAATGAAAGAATAAATAAAGAATAAATGGGTAATATGTCTTTTGCTCTCTGAAGAAGCTTTAATAAAAGTGAAACATGTCAGATTAAGACACAATTCCTAATTTATTCTTTATCTGTTCTATCATATATATGTATAAAAGGATTTGCCCTCAGATAACATCAATGTATCATGATCACCAAGAGCTAACAGGAAAGGTTCCGGTATTCTCCAACGATTCTTAGATGATTTTTTAAAAATCATATCACCCCAAGCAAGGCGGTAACGCCACTGATGTGCAGGAGGCTACATAAGAGTGAGAAGATGAAAAAAGAGAAAACCGGAAACCGCATTCTAAACATGAAACAAGGGATGAGCCTCTTCAACTGTTCAATAGAAGTGGGTGGAGTGTGAACCGGGCGATAGTTTAGTCTATCTACTCCAATTGAATAAAAAAACAAAAAAACAGTGAGCAGATTAGAAAAGAGAAAATCGGAAACCGCATCCTACACAGGAAATAAGGGATGAGCCTCTTCACCTGTTCAATAGATGTGGGTGGAGTGTGAACCGGGCGA